>JABSTL010000526.1:0-21815 GCA_013759095.1 Fusarium sp. NRRL 29148
TGGGAAAGTGGTGGGCACTAAGTGGACAGTGAGACATGGATTGGCGAGTGACACACACAGCACACAGCACACACAAGATGGGCAAAAGAAAGACCCTGTTGGTGGTCTTTTGTGCTTGAATCAGGTTCAATTCGATGGCTGGGTACATATTTGTGAGGGTCAAGAGTCAAGAGGAGGAAGGAGAGCTGTTTGTCAGAAAGGCTATGCACAGCGAGTAAGTAGAGTAACGGCAGACAGGGAGCTTGATGTGATGCGACACTAAACCCAGCGACAGCTGACTCGGAGCTGGGAGCTGGAGGTTGTAGCTCTCATTATCACAAGCAAGCTCGGGTCTCACGTATATTTTAAGCTCAGGGAATATCCCGCTCCATACCGTACCCCTCAATATGGCGCTCAATGAGAGTGCCTTGGAGTGCTCAGCTTGGAACTCTAGTTTAGCTCAACTCTCGAGTCCTGTTCATGATCAAACCATCTCATCATGCTCATGACGCCAGAGAATGAAAATCTCCAACAAAAAGCTTTCAAGCTAACACTAGTCCCAGTTCGCCCCAAGCCTTGTCTGCTGTGGCTGCGGTCCATCTGACGAATGAGACGACATCTGAAATACCCTCCCAGACCAGCATGGCAGGGGTCATGTGTTCCGCTATCTGTTCTGTTCGTCTCGTCTGTTTCATCCTCACATTCCCGAGACTGGTCTTAGAGTAATGTAATTAATCGATAGAGGAGAGATAACTCACGAATGTGTTGGTTTTGACCGGGTGAGATGCCCCATCAGATCATTAATGACTAAGTGTTGGTGTTGCTGCACTACTCCGTATAAGACAGTAAATACAGGGCTGGTCTTGTTCTCGTCTTGCCATGACTTGTAGTGACGTTACCCCATATGTTTTCGTTGAGAGCTGGCATGTCGGCATCCAATCACCCCTGGCCTGTTTCCATTTATGGCACACCTCAGCGAGATGATGAGCGGAGCAAACCCTTTCTTTCTGTCGTTTCTTTCTTTTTTGTTTTTCTTTTTTCACCGCCTTACGATTACTGTACTTACGATTCGCGGCATCATCATCCGTCGTTCCGCCCATGCAAGGTTCTTACTCAGGAACAGGATCAGCAAATCTTCTTTTGTTCCAGTTCAGTTCTTTTTGCTTTCCAGCAGGAATCTCAGTTCTCATGCATCTATCCGACCCTTTTCCTCATCGTATCGTATTTTCATGCTGTGCCCTTGCTTGGATGAATGTATGTGGTGTTTGCGCGGTGTCGATCCCATGCAGCTGTGCCTGCGGCTGTCCCGTTCTGACTCTGATTGACGAACGAACCATGACCGACAGTGCTTGATTCAGATGCTGACAGGGTTTCGCGACCTGGTTGTTTGTTGATCAGCCGAGGCGTTCAGTGACTAGACTATTGGAAACAAAATGGTTGCTCATCTTGTCAGTTTGGCTCTGCTGGGTCGTGTACGAACAAATAAATCATTATTCATTTATGATAATGTACAAGCGAATGTTCCCGTTAATCTCAGATGCAAAATTCATTGATCATGTGTCATAGCTCAATCTTCTATATTTAGCTTGATCGGTGAATATCCCTGTTCATGGTCCTGCGATCTCAATGTGTTACCCTAAAGCATATCATAACGGACAAATGCCTAGCTCTAGCAACTTATGATCTTCGTTTATGATGCTGTGCTTGTGCTTGTTTATAGGAGCAAATGATTGTTTGAATCCAACATACCAGATTGTAGACGCTGACACCCGGTATTACCTGTACTCTCGTAGTGTTCTCCAAAGCATCCTAGTTCATGAAAATGTACTTTATGAACACTAGTCTGATGAGAGACGACGTGTTGAAGCTGTGGTTCAGTTACCCCCAGCAATTGCTCGTACCAACGTGTATATAAATTGTCGAATAGACTGAGTAGCAATACATTAGATCATCTGTCGACATGGCTTTCACGATACTTATCACGACTCTCCATCAGCACTTATAATTTTATCACAGAAGAGATTGACATCAATAAGATTACCTCGAATTGATTGAGACAGTAAAAGGGACGACTCAAATTTCTGGTTCGAAAACTTTTGCTCATTGACAGTAGCTCTTCTGAAGAGTTATCCGAGTCAGCCGTCAAGCTCCATACTCTGTGCGCAGGCAACATCTGTGAATCAGAGTACCAGGTACCAGCGCGTTCGTTTGAACAGCCGACTACACCCCTATACTAAGGTATCTCACACTGATTCTCTTCATCATGAGTTCTTCCTCTTCCACAAGTCCCCAACCAAGCTCTCAAGACGAAACAATGGCTCCACGACGTCTTGCTGACTACATCGAGCGCATCAAGGTGGCTGACCAGACTTCATCGCAGACTACCGCCCGCCCATTCAACAATGGCACAGCAACTCAGCCTCCTATCATCAGAGGTCGAGTCAATCGCATTCTACTCTTCCCTGGATCCTTCAACCCCCCTCACCAAGGCCATCTTAAACTCCTCAAGCATGTTTTCTACAATACCGGAGCAGACCTCAATATCATCGCAGCTATCATCATTACCACTGATGATGAGCGACTAAAGATGAAGATGGAAAGGAGAGAAACCGGTATTGTTCTTTCTCGTGAGAAGCGACAGAACCTCTGGCGTGGAGACGGAATTCCTGTTGACTGGGCATGGGTCTACGATAACTCTGAAGCCAGCTGGCCAGGATTCCGTACCAAGCTTGTCAATGCGTTGAAAAGGGACGGGGTAGACCTCAAGTTCGTTCTTCTCTTTGGTCCAGATGCCATCAGTGCAGATGGCGGCTATAACCCTGAGTGCTGGAACTGCGGCGATGCTGTCACCAGTGACATCTCTCGCCCTGTTGACTTTCGCTATCCCAACAGTCTCCGACAACTGGCGGGCTGCGAGCCCTGGATAAATCTGGGGGATGGCCGGCCTCGCTTCGATAACAAGATCTCAATTTGTCGCCAGAGCCGAGTCCGGCCCAGGGGCACTGTCCGCTTCATACCATGTGATTTGGGCCGACGACCTCAAGATGCGCCTAGCTCGACTAAGATTCGAGAGATCATTGAGAGCTCGCCCCAGGAAGAATGGGAGGAGAAGCTGAAGGGTATCGCACTCCACCCGAAGCTTTTGGTTGAGTACCTAAAGGAGCTTCCTCCACCTACAAAGCCTGCCACCGAGTCGAAGGAAGATCTTGCGAAGAAGGAGTGGGAAAGCATTGTTTGGTAAACGCCGAGACTGATGTATTGGTGACGAGGTCTTGTATAGAT
This sequence comes from Fusarium sp. NRRL 29148, assembly GCA_013759095.1. Classification (NCBI taxonomy): domain Eukaryota; kingdom Fungi; phylum Ascomycota; class Sordariomycetes; order Hypocreales; family Nectriaceae; genus Fusarium; species Fusarium sp. NRRL 29148. Next base: position 3,262 of record JABSTL010000526.1, read on the forward strand.
TGATGGAGTTGATTTGGAGCTGGTCATGGAGCAGTAGCACATGTAAGGCGCTGGGAGGTCTCAGAGTGAATGGTATAGTAAAGCAAAATACAAAAGAACAAAAACACGAAACATATGTCCCACCCCAGTGATGTCCCTAGTAGAGTCGGAAGCCGTATCCCTCATCACCCTGCACCGTTCCTCCATGCCACAGTAAGCTACAACTATTTCTTAAGCCCCAACTTAATACGGCATGAAAGCGAACGTGAAAGATGACGAGGGATACGATCCTTCCGACTAAAATGTTTCCCACAAGCTTCGCAAGTTCCACTCGGATCAGGGATCTTGTTCGCTCGAGCATATTCCTTGTGAGATACCCAGTAGTGACGATGAAGTTCCTTGTTGTCTGCCCCCAGATAGTTGCAGTTGTTTTGGAAGACGCAATTCAGACGGCGGTTATGTTTACGATTGTAATGTTTCCTGATCAAAGAAGGAGTTAGAAAACCAGTGGCTGTACTGAGGGAGGAGATGAACTGACCTGTAGGTGGCACCTTGCTTCCAAGATCTTCCGCAACACACTACTTCACCTGGGCCTAATACTAATTAGCTGACGTTGACGATGTGACGATAGAAGAGATATAACTTGCCCGTCGCGTGTTCGTCTTCACTCCGACTCTCCGACCTATCATCCTCGGAACCACTGCTATCCAACGACAATCCCGCTTGTAGATCGACCTGTCCACTAACGTGTGGATCAAAGCCATAAATACGTGCATGATTCCCAGACTAGATCTGAGGCCTGGGAGTGCTGTAGGAAGTGTTGGTTGAAGTTTGCTCGTTGCAATAGTAAGTTGGACTGTAAGGCACAGTAGTGCTGTGTTCTTGGGCTGGGTATTGGTGATGGAAGAAGTCTTGATGCTGCTGAACTGCCCACTCGGAACGCTTCACCATAGACTTGACCTCTGATCTCAAGTTAGGTTCTTTACAAGCGACATTGTTACTAAAGAGAACTCTTACCATGGTCCGGAAAGTCTCGCTCAATGTCAATGTCGTTGAAAAGTCCCATCTTGAGGATAGCAAAAGTCACAATTCGAAGCGCCAGCACAAGAATCGCAGCCTGACGAGACCGCAATAGCGGTTATTGCTTCCGACAGATAAATATCAAGCGAAGGAATGAGAACTGACTCGGTTGGAAGAGTACAATGCGCGCGACTGAGTGTAGCTTAAATACCCGCCTAGGTAGGTACTCATGAATCAACCCTGCGATGTTCAGTCCAAAGATCTTATCACCACCCAACCATAGCCTCACTTTCAACCCGGGGGCCGGCCATTTCATCATCGGCTGGCATAACGGGCCAACACGTGCTGGCTGCAAGCATGATTGGCGAGAGATTAACGAGATGGTGGGAAGATCCTGGAGCCTGCATTTGACGGCCCCCGTTGTCTTCTCTTCGAACATGTTCGTTTCCTCTACCAAGTTCATGTGACCTAAGTCTTTATTTAGGTACAGTTAGGATCGAGGTCCTGAATTTTCTTCTCCTACCCAGATGACGTCTTCTCTACGCGTGGGGCCTTTCCGGTCCATTGGAAGACGGAAAGTGCAATGCCACTTTAAAATGGCAGCTGAGGCATCGGAAAAATGACTCTTCTCAAACATCAAAACATTCTAAACACCATAGACTAAAGTTAGAGCCCAAAATGTCGGAGATCTCATTCGATTCCATCCAGAACCTCCTGATACACATGGACCACATCCCAGATGCTCAGCGCCTATTTCTCGATCTTTATCTCACCCACGATTTCAACAGCGGCTACTACATATCATGCATCACAGAATTCACAGAATCGAAAGAAATGGCCTCGGAGGAGCTACAGCGCAAGCTTCGCGGCTTTTAGTACTACCTGCATAACCTCGCCGTCTTCAAGCCCGAGCGGCAGTCTGCCATCATCAGGCTTATACTCGCCATTACAAACCGAGAAAAGCAGCGCTTGGAAGGCCTAGACTTCAACTGGGTGTTCGGTCAGGCTGCTGTCACCTCTGAAAACTGTTGGCGCAATTTCAGCTGCTGGCACGAAGTCTGCGATGTCTTGAACATGTGTACGCAAACTGAGCAGCGTCCCCTGCTTACTGACTGACATGGGTCAACCTAGACTACCATATGCATTACACTCCCCAAAAAGGCGATCCTGTGGGCCTAGGAGTCTATATTCCTCGCCAACAAGTCTGCATCAACGTCAACATGTTCGTAGCTCGCCTCGCTGAGGAGGTAGGGCACACTACCTTTCTCGCAGCTTTCAATTGGCACCGGCAAGAGGCGATGTCATTGCTAGAGCAAATATTGAATAGGGAAAGCGCACAGCCCGAAGAATTCGCTCAGGTTGCAGCACAAATTGCTATACATGCACCTCAGCAAACGAAGCATCGTCCTTGGCCTTTACCTGGAGGAGGTTGGGAGCCACCGCAGGAGAAATGGGAGCAACACAAGAATCTATGGGGGATGCTCACGAATCATGAGATCCCAGGAGTACAAGAACTGGCTTGGGAGGCTTGTTCTCAGATGTGTATCGTTGATGTTTTTGACACTGGAGGTTCTGAGCAGATCACAGAATAAGAATATCCTTAAAGGGTTATTTTTCTGTGACACACGGGACGAAATGTATTCTAAAGAACAAAAAGAGATAGGTCAATTTAATTTTGATCAAGGTCAGATGGATCTTTTCTTGCTCCCTAGCGGTAGCGGTAGCTGTAGCCGTAGTCGTAGGGACTTCGTTAGGTCACTCGAGTTAAAGTTTAGTCCCCCGGAAGGTGGACCCTCCATCGCTAAATGCCCGGGCCCGAAGACACCAACTGCCGGCGGAGGATCGGCGAAGCTCCACGTGACGGCGCCGAGCTATCGGGTTGGTCTAATTTAAGGAGTTTCTATTTCCTGCACCATCAACAGCATCAAATCATCATTATCTCTCCTCACATTCGTCGAGCATGCGTGAAGATGGAGACCCAGACCCTGACCGCGATCGCCTTCCGGGGAAGCCGTGGTGTGCCAGTATCGCATTTAAACTGACCCTTCCGTTCATTGTGGTTCTGACGATTGTTATGCTTGCACCTCAGATTCATTTTCTCTTTAATCTTGGATCGACGGATATGAAGCTTACGAGTTCAATTGCTGTTTGTCCGGCGCTGGCTATGGCGAGGAACGTCACATTTTATACGGACGATGCCCTGGCTCCGACTCCACTACCTCCGGCTCATGCAGCTTCAGATGGGCCGGATATTATACACGCCTTTCAGTATTTGAGTCGCACAACTGTTTGGAAGAGCATTGCCAACATCACTTTTGAGGGCGACACGTTTGAGCCTGAGGGAATGGTACGCTTGGGCGATGACCGTTACGTGGTCAGTTCAGGGCATTGGACCGTGCCGACTGAAAAGTACGGCAAGATCATCAATGGAACAGACCGAACAGCTGGTGTAGGACTAGCTCATCTGATGGTGTACAACGGTGAGGGAAGGTTACTTGCTGATGCGACCATCACGAAAGAAGGGAATGATGAGTATCACAATGGAGGAATTGACTATGATGGGCAGTATATCTGGGGAACCATTGCGCAGTACCGACCTAACAGTACTGCGTATGTATATCGGGCAGACCCAGCAACCTTGGTGCCAGAGCGTGTCCTCAATTATAAAGATCACCTTGGAGGCATTGTCCACGACGCCCGCGACAATCTTATTACGGCCCTGAATTGGGGCGCACGAGACGCTGCGACATGGGATCTGAAGAGCGCCAAAACAGGATGTGACGCAGCACCGAAACCCGAAAGAGTCGTACGAAATCCAAGTTATTTCATCGACTACCAAGACTGCAAATGGTTGGGCCACAGTGGTTTCTACGGCGGAAAGAGTATCATGCTGTGTTCAGGCGTCGCGACAATTGGCGATTACAACCTTGGCGGCATTGCCCTCGTGGACGTCAAAACGATGGTTCCTCTAGCTGAAGTGCCAATTGAGCTGGAGAGTAAGCTTAGGGTGAGATTGACGCAGAATCCAATGGATGTCAGCGTCAAGGATGGTAAGCTGAGGCTCTACCTACTGCCTGATCAGCATAACAGCACTTTATACATTTACGAAGCCCAGCCTTGACCGATGTCAATATAGAATAATGCTATGAACTTACTGTGTAACCTAATTTGAAGGGTCGTGCTGGTATTTTGGTGCCTGTCGAGGTGACGATAATGCTGACGAAGCCGATTGGACTAATTGAGGTAGCTTAAGGCAGACTCGCATTCTCGTATCACCGAATTCGGGTGCCTGACGCCCGTTTATAAAACGTGCTCCTTTGACCAACAGCAACTATTCCGAGACATGAGTATTTCGTGTTTCGTTCAATACCCGAACAATCAACATGACTTCTACTGAGGATTCGAGCTCAAGTCAGTTTCGACTGGAAGGTCTGCCGCCTGAGCTGAGAGATCTCATCTGGAAGTTCACTCTCCCTGACTGTCGTCTATTTCACATAAAGAAGACTTCAACCCAAGAGCCGTCTACCAACCCTACAGTCGACCAGCTGTTCTTCCGCTTCCACATCCATTATGCGCCTCCGATAGCTCTTCGAATCTGTCGGGAGTCTCGCGCTGTTGCACAGCGTGAAGGCTTCTTCCTCTCACCTCACGGAGACAACCCAGGTGTGTGGTTCAGGCCAGAAACAGACATCCTCTACTTTGACCGGAACCAACGTGTCACCCTCAAGACCAAACCACACAATTCAATAGTCACAATTCACGGCTATGACAAAGTCCTCAACGTCGGCATCGAATGGCGCGCTTTCTTTCGCGATGTTCCCCGCCCAGCTGCTGGTGAGACAATGGCGGAATACTGGAGATCTTCTATAGAGTCGCTGTACGATTTCATGCCGGGCATGCGCACTCTGAACTACATTCTTCCTGAGCTGCGCCATAAGGGCGGTATGGTCTGGGGACGTGAGCCGTTTCAGGCGCAGAGCTACACGGCTGTGCTTCTACCGCTACCAGAGAGTGTCAAGATCCCGTGGGAGACAACGCGCAATCGGGGAAATGATCGGGCGGCGATGCTGAGCGAGTTTCTTTTCAATGCGTCGCACGGGAACAGAGATACGACACCGCTTATGGTGACTTGGGGAGAGGTCAAGAAGGATATTGAAAAGGGTATTGAGGAGGATCCTGAGCGAGAAAGTGCAGGACATTGTCCGCTTGAAGTGATCGGTTGGTGGTTGATAAGGGATGGCATTCCTGAGACGCAAGAGAACCCGCAGGTTCAACGATTTCAATCTTAAGCACTGTAACCAAGAAAGGACTTCAGTAGGGAAATTGATGAAGACATCACTTTTATAACTATACTATCGACTCGTCCAATGGCTTCGCTTCATTCAATTCTTCATCCCACGCCAACGCCAGCCCATTCACACCTGATACAACACATTAAGACATGTGCAGAACCTCAATGTTGTTCCCAACGGGATCAAGAACAAACGCCGCATAGTATCCAGGTCTATACTCCCTCAGCCCAGGCTTTCCGTTATCAGCAGCTCCAGCTTTACTATACCAACCCAATTAGCATCTTCATCATATGTTCAGGTTAACAATTGACTTACATGGCTACATCATACCACTCATCAACGTGCTTCTGATTCTCACCGTCAAAAGCAACATGAACAGGTGCAGTTCTGTTCTCGAGGTTACCGTCATATTTCTTCAACGCAGGACCACCGCCGCCAAGCCAAAAGTCTGGAACGCCGTTCTTGACGCCGAAACTGCAGTACTGAGCTCCCTTGGCACCTGTGCCTTCAAACTTGAGTTCATAGCCAAGAGGAGCGAGGACAGCTTTGTAGAAGTCGCGCATCTCGGCGTAGTGTTCGCCAACGGGGAGGGCAACGTGACTGAAAGGCATGATGAAGTGATTTGACTATTCTTTGAAAGTGACCGTTGTTTTTTATGGTATGAGTTGATATACGATAGAAGGAGTTTTCAGCTCTTATATACTTATTTCTTACATATCCTAGTTCACGGTCCAACTACACATTTCCCCTCCTCAGCGTGAATCCCCCTCACGCCCGTGGCGTTTCTCAGCGATGATCTGACCCGGACTTGAGATAAAGTCCGCAATCTATCCGATTGCCAATGTACAAGTGTTTCATGAAATGCATGGATCGTTGCACCGTGACTCACACGGCAATGTTTTATTGAAGACATTGTAACTTATGAGCTTATAGGTTTTTGTCCCTGTTTTCCAATGTGTCTCAGCGAATGGACGAGTCGTGAGGTTCATATTAAGGTTGCAATGATCCACCTTTAGCTTGGTTGCTTATTTTCCTATTTGGGAAAATGAGAAGTTCACGGCCAGGGGCTGTATTAGTTATCTGGGAACGAGAATCGGTCGATGGCGGAATTTGATCGGATTCCGTGGAAGAGGTCATGTTGTGAACCCGAAAACTTCTTGTCTCCCATCAAGTTACCGACTTGCCCGCAGACTCATACAGGTGAAACTAACAACTACGTCGACTGGCTTACTATTCGATCAAGATCATAAGCATTGTCTAAGCTTTAACCATCACGATGCATAGTAATCAACAGCATGGGCAATTTCCAGGTCGTATAGCACAGTTACTCAGAAATCTGAAACCTTTTTACCTAGTCTTAGGGTCGCCCCGAAGAAGCTCACCTTCGACAGTTACACTGACACGATATCGTGAATTCATGACTACACAAGCACGAACGCAAATGCACAGGAGCAAACAGAAAGAGATACAGAGCCTCCACTATTCCAATTTTAGAGGCTGTACCAACGACAATACCACTAAGCTCAGGTCACATAGGCATCCATCGACAGCTATGAGACACCAGAGGGGTGACCAGGATGCGAAGGACGTGCCTGTGCTCACCGTGTCACAAAGCGAAGAAAGGTGTACAAAGAAATCGGTGTGACTTATGTATGTGTTCGGAATCTGGTTTTGTCTACTGCATGTCGGTTGAAGCTGATCAAGGATCAACCGTAGACAGTGATCCGTGGCTCGTTGTGTTTAATGGCGAGTTTCCTCTGTCTTCCCATATGAATTAACATCATAAGAAGATTTCGAGAACCCAGCAGCCCACCATCTCTTCCTCTCAGACTACCTGTGGAATCCATTCAGGTTTGTAATGCTTAGAGGGAGCCTTCAAATGCTGCAGCTGAAGAGCAAAGTGACCCTAGGTAACCGAAGCATGCACATGTCAAGAACTTTTGCTAAAGATTATCGTTTGCTGATGAAGACGATTATCATGATGGAATTCGTCGCCTTATTCAGTCATTCCTACGGGGTGAGAGAGACACGGAAGATCAGATCTGGGCTCGTGGTTCGGACTGATATGGTAGTCTAAGCCCAACAAGGACTATACAACCATCGGATCCGATGAAGAAGCTCTTGGGCATTGATGACTAGCAGTAAGCTGTACATATAAGGCTGGCTTGCATACCAATGAAAGGTTGAGACGAAAATCAGGATCAGCTCTAAGGCAAATCTAGAGGTTTACTATAACATGACATGCATGTATGATTAGTCTGAGCTGACGTCACCACTAGCGAAGAACAGAAACCATGTCTCATATCTAAACCATAATCAAGAAAATAAATGGGAGGAAATAAAGTCTAGCTCTTGTCCGAGAAAACTCCTGGATAGCTTGTTGTGCTCTTTAGCGTCCTCATGCGCTCAAAACAAGTTATCCAAATTTCGCAATTGGGGGCCATATAAACTTTGGTAGGTCTCATCCTGGCCCTTCAAACATTCGGCCAATGACTTGGTAATGTTGAAGCTAGCCTCTCAAAACAATGCTGGGTATTGGCTATTGATCAAAACCAAGTCATCTATAGATGCTGACAGCCAAGCTTATAAGTAGCTAAAATCAAGGCCTCAAGGCGTGTCAGCCCTACCAAAGTATCGGTGAACTATTTCAAGCTCAACGAACAAACTTGCATTCAATCGCCATCTTAATCGAGCTCCTGTAGAATTTCTATGTGACTATTTTGAGTAAAATACCACTTCATAAGTCTTATTGAACTCGTAGTGACGAACTACCCTCTTATACAGCGTCGAAAGAACCAAAAATCAACAACTTGACAGCTATCACACCCGCTTATCTCAGCCAACGTACATCGCATGCTATCCAACCATATCTTGACAGATTTTCTAGACTGTGTCCCAAGTGTTAGACCTAGTGCTGACCGAATTTGCGAAAATATGCTTATTCCGGTGCCAACTCCGTGGTATGCCACTGAGCTGGGAGTGTCCGCCTTGGTACGGCCCCCAATCTTGTACAGTTCCAGGTAAAGTCAACAATTGATTCTGTTGATTGGTTTGAATCGTGATATTAGTGAAGTCAAAATGTAACTTCGTGGCGCAGAGGGTCTTGTCATGTAAGATGGTGTTGTTGTAGTGTGCATTCACCATCGGATGGATATTGTGAGAATAGGAAGTCTCCGAATTCAGTATATTACGGCGCCGGAACCCGAGTACCTTTGCCAATATGAGGACATATACTTAATATTTATCCTTTCGTTCCTCAATTGGGCACAGGTCCTGTCTTAGTACCTGCAATATGTACTTCTCACTCTCTTCGCTCATATTTCTCCCCTTGCTCCTCCAATCGTTCATCACTCCAGTAGCAGCTACATACTGGAACAACACCAAGAAGTTTGACCTTACTATAACATGGGAGAACTACGCCCCAGATGGCTTCTCACGAAAGATGCTGCTCGTGAATGGACAGTCTCCTGGACCTGTGCTTGAGATCAACCAGGATGATTTGGTGGCAGTCAAAGTCCACAACCAGTCCCCAGAAGAACTCACCATTCACTACCACGGTATGGCTCTCAAGTAACATAAACTTGGAGGTACTGACAGAATAGGACTGGAAATGAAGGGCACACCATGGACTGACGGTGTTCCCGGCGTTACACAGCATCCCATCAAGGCAGGATGCAGCTTCACTTACAAGTTCCACGCTACACAATACGGAAGTTTCTGGTATCACTCTCATCATCGGGGCCAAATCGAAGATGGCCTCTACGGAGCTATCATCATCCGCCCACGACCCCACGAACCGAACCCATTTCACTTGATCTCCGATGATAAAGAGACTCTGTATGAGATCCAAAAGGCAACGAGGCATGTGAAGCCAGTTGTTATTTCTGACTTTGTGCACCTTACTTCCACTGAGAAGTGGGATATGACTGTGGCAGCTGGAATTGAGGATTCATGCTATGATTCGATCCTCTTTAATGGCAAGGGAAGAGTCGAGTGTCTGCCAAAGGATCTCGTGGCAGCCAATCTCAATGAGATTCAGAAGGGCTACCTTGAGTTGGTACCGGGCGGTGCTGAGTTCACTGACAAGTCGTAAGTGAACAAGACAGGTCCCACTGTTGATTACTGACACTCACAGCTGCCTTCCTGCATCTGCTCTTAATGCCCTCGCTGGTGGCCTAGGCAATGAAGATGCTCTGCTCCCTGGAACGTTCTCCGGATGTAAAGAAACAGAAGGTCAAATCGAGGTCATAAAAGTGTCTAATAAACAACATTCTTCTTCGAAATGGGTCGCTTTCGATATTATTGCTGCAGTCAACTTTGTCAACGGCGTCTTCTCCATAGACGGTCACGATATGTGGGTATACGCCATGGACGGCTCCTACATCCAACCTCAGAAAGTTCAAGCCATCGCCGCCACAAACGGAGATCGATATTCCGTTCTTGTCAAGATTGAAAAGTCTGGAGACTTCAAGATGAGGTTCAATTCGAATAGTGCGCCGCAGATCATCACTGGCCATGCTATCCTCTCAGTTGAGGGCTTCGGGTACACACAAGAGGCTGAATCTTGGATCAACCTCGTGGGCATTCCTGTGTCCGAGGATGTCGTGGTATTTAACCAGATGGTGGCATTTCCTTATCCTCCAGTGTCGATTTCGCCAACTGCTGATGTCACCTTTAATCTAAGCATGGAGATCAAAGGTGCTTCGTATCTCTGGGCTTTGAACAGCACAGGTCTCATGTCAAAGGATCTCGACGAGCAGAGACCTACACTCTTCAATCCTCAGCCTTATGTCCATAACAACGTTACCATCTCGACAAAACTGGGACAGTGGGTAGATCTCGTCTTCGTCGCAGCCATGTTTCCCCAACCTCCACACCCGATTCACAAGCACGGTTCAAAGATGTACATGCTAGGCACAGGAACTGGCCCTTTCAGGTGGAGTTCTGTTGAAGAAGCCGCCAAGGAAATTCCCGATCAGTTCAATCTTGTTAACCCGCCTCGAAGAGATGCGTTTCTTTCGGCGCCGGCGGATAAGGAGCCGAGTTGGGTTGTAGTTCGATATCATGCTGCTGATCCCGGACCTTGGTTGCTGCATTGCCATATTAATAATCACATGGTCGGTGGCATGATGATGGTTATCCAGGATGGTGTTGATGCATGGCCGGAAGTTCCTGAGGAGTATGCTGAGGGCGGCGATGGAGAGTGAAGTTTTGGTGAAGGCGCATATGGAGCGAGCGATCTTTGACTTCTCATGGAGACTATGCCTCATGATTCAACTATTGTTTGTTAACACACCCCTTTCTATGATCACGCTCGTGATACAATGCAGGTCTTTAAATCGCCAGATTAAAAAGGGATCAAGAAATTCGTCAAATTGCAGTGCATCATGGTATCCTAAAAAGAAATTGCAAATCATATCACATCCCGCCACATTAAAATAACCAAGTAACCACATTCTTCACCTTGGTCTTCCACCCCGTCTCCTCTGTGACCTTCTCCTCAATCGTATGAACATCCGTCTCAAGATCCATCTCGCTCAACCCCACAAACTTGGTCTTCTTGACAAGCTTCCACACCACAAACATGAGCAGCATGACGGGCAGCTCGATGTAAAAGCTGACGAAGCTGACACCGTCAAATTTGGGACTGAAGCAGCTCCAGCCCTGAACGAGAACGAGGAAACTGTTGAGAATGACGCAGATCCAGGGACCGTAGGGATACGTCCAGTTCTTGAAGGGGAGAAGGTGGGTTTTGCCTTGTACTGCGAGGGCTTGACGGAAGCGGATTGACGTGATGCCGATGGAGATCCAGCTGAGTTGGTTCGATACACCGACGATGCTGTGCGTGTTAGCTATGCTCGAGGTTCACATTCTAGTGGTCGACTTACTTCTGGAGCCAATTCCACAAATCTCCAGCTCCGATGAAACTCGAGCCAAAGCAGAGACCAGCCACGAATCCTGTCACAAGAACAGCAACCCAAGGCACTCTATTCCTGTTGAGCTTTCCAAGGACCTTGGGGGCATGGCCCTCGATAGCAAGAGTGTACATCAATCTCACTCCAGCAAAGAGAGCGTGGTTTCCAGCAGACAGGACACTAGTGAGAATGACGGCGTTGATGACACTTCCAGCAGCTTTGGCGCCCGTCATTTCAAAAACGATGGTGAAAGGAGAAGTACGGGTCTCCTTGGAGTTGAGATCGGGATAGTTGTAAGGGACGTTGAGACCGATGAGAAGAATTGAGAGGAGGCTGGTTCTGTCAGTGAGACGATTGAGTGAGCGTGGGTGAACGGGACGTACTAGAAGAGGATAATTCGCCAAAAGACATTCTTGACGACCTTGGGAAGGTTTCTCGTAGGATCCTTGGTCTCACCAGCCGTGATAGCAATACTCTCAGTTCCTCCGTCTACGCCAGTCAGTCAGCTTCATCTCATACCAATAAGACTCACATCACAACTTACAAGCAAAAGAAGCCGTGACAAAAACAGAGGCAAAGCCCCCGATTCCTCCAACAAAAGGCGCACCAGGGATATGCCAATATTTCCCGCCGATATATTCCCCCGTCTCATTTCCACCACAATTAACAACAATGCCCATGACGATGAAGACAACAATGGTGATGACTTTTAGCAGACTGAGCCAGTACTCGAGTTCACCATATGCTTTGACGGAAATAATGTTGACGCCGATGAGAACAACCCAGAAAATGAGACTGAGGGCCCAGCCGGGGAAGTTGTCGGTCCAGTATTGAAGAACGAGCTGCAGAGCGACGAGATCTGAGGCAGTGGACACAGCGTCGTTGAACCAGTAATTCCAAGTGAGAGCGAAGCCAAACGCATCATCAACAAAACGTCTACTTGATTAGTAACTGACCCTCCTTTGAGTATCTCACTTAGAAAACTCACCCTGCAAAAGTACAAAAACTCCCAGCAACGGGTATAAACGCCGCCATCTCCCCCAAAGCCAACATGGTGGTAAACACGATAGCACCCACGATGGCATAGGCGATCAATATCGACGCTGGCCCACCCGTGGCTAGAGACTTTCCAGTGCCGAGAAACAGACCAGTACCGATGGTGCCGCCAATAGCAATCATCTGCACCTGGCGCGCTGAGAGCGAGCGCTGCAGAAGATCCTGTTGCGTGGGTCGCGGGGCGTCGCTGTGTGGTAGATTCTCAACGTCATCGTCAGGAGATTTGCCATGTTCTTTTTCTGGTGAAAAGTCCATAGTGAAATTATTCAATCACTTGTGCACAGCTGTTAATGAAGAATCAAGACATGTAAGTTGGGATCTATAGAGATACAAGTTCATCTCTTGAGTAGATATCTGTATTTGACTTGAAGATCCGCAAAAACGAGGCACGAGGAATTGCGTGCTCAGAGGCAAATCCACTCCCCAATGTCAAGAGAGTTGCAGTTACGTACGAGCAAAGTGTATTTGGCTGGTATTTCACTGCTGAACCATGTCAATGGGATCTTCAGAGTGACAAACTTGAACCCGCTAAGGGAAGGTCGCTAGGTTCGGATCTATGTAAGGTCGCTAAGCGCTAAAATTCTGTGGTAACGTCGCATGAGCCCACATCTCGAGTGAACTCAGCCTGTTGATAGGAGACATGATCTCTCTCAAGCAGGTAAGGAATGATTATATCTAGTTACTGTATATCTATACTCTTGACTTGTTCTCGAACATTTCTACATATTCTCCAGTCCATATCTGACTATAGTTGAACGGGAATGCGGATATCAAATTACAAAGTAGCCCACCAAAAAGGTCACTACGGCGATTTAGAGGGTCACTCTCGGCCCCATCATGCCGGCTGGCGGCTCATACATACACAAATTGGGTTACCTCGCCGAGTTTTCCAGAAAATCTCTGCTTAGTTATTGCCTGAAGGATTCCAACCTCATCGTTCAGTGGCATGTCATGTTGTGTTCAAAGGCAACCAACATCATCTTACATCTAACATCTAACATCTAACATCTTGTATATAAACTTGAACGTCGCAATTCTCTTCTCAACGGCAACAAACACTGCCCATGTCTGACTCTTTTCAGATCCAATGCTGCTCTCACGAGACAGCTCTCATGAGGTTCGATACGGGTCAAGTCTAGTCTAGTCTAGTCTAGTCTGGCCAAGCCGGGAATTAACATCTGAGCCAAGAACCGCCAATGTCTTTTTTTCTTTTTCTTTTTTTTTTCACTTTCGTCCTTTTCTAGAAGCTTGCTTGGGTTAATAAGCAGAAGGCAAAGCAGTTCAGCTCCGAGATCATGCAATTTATTCCCGTGTGATTACCTCTCTATCAATCCATGGCTCTACCATTATCGCCACTCAGTGACCCTCCTACCCCCTCCCTTATTAATGCCTTTTTTGCTGTAATGGACACTGAATATGTCGATTCATAGCATATGGAACTTCTCTCACAGGCTTACTCATAGACTCTTTCTTTGCTTGCATAAACACTTTTATTTTATACAGACTGTTCATTTGCACGGATCTCATTTCCACATAGCATGCGATCTTGGATAGACTGAAACATCTGTTCGACTGAAAATGCGCCAAGAATTGTTGATCGTATCCAGTCAATGCGCTTCTTTTGATGCGATGTGTTCTCACAGTTAAGCCATAGCACATATGACTCCGAGAATCTGCCTAATATGACCCTAGAGCCAAGCAATGGCCACATATCCGTATCTCAACGGACCTATCTGTCACTAACAATCCATCAAATGTGTCTTCCAAACATTTGGCCTTGGCAGACTCAGTCTGATCTTGTCGGTTGTCACAGGCTTACAACTTACACTGGGCCCAGTCTGCTGTGCTATGATCCTTCAAGGCTACCAAATTAACCATAGCCCAACCAAGCACCGCCATCACCAATCTGTCCTCAATTTAATAGTCTACTAGCATTGCCTTGTATTAGCCAGTCCTCTACTTAATCTGCCTGGATTTATAGTGAAGGCCTAGCTGTCACTGGCGTAGGACTTGTGGTGGCTGCATCTCCACACAGCCACTCCCTCCCATCACAGCTCATAGGCAGCAGCACCAACATAAAACCACCAACATATTGCCATAAAACTGTCCTTTTTAGAAAGATCTACTTAATAGGCATCAATATTACTTTTCTCATTGTAGCATTAATTTTTTTTCATATCTCATCCTCTCAAGATACCCACCCCTGTTATAGTGCTTATAAAATGTTATCCAACCTCACCTCAAAACTAGGCCTCACCTCCAAATCTGCATCCCAATCCCAATCCTTCCTCAAACCACGCGACCCTTCCAAGAACATGCTCACCAAAGTAGACTACACATCAAACGACATTCACATCCCTGATACTTTCCTCTCTTCTCCGCCTGAAATTCCAATAACAACTCATCCCATCGACTTTGCAAACTCTCCTCTTCCTCAGTACGATGGCCACACCGCTATCGTGCTAGACAACGTCCTCTCACCAGAAGAATGCAAACAGCTTCTCTCTCTAGCAGAAGCGTCAGTTCCAAGACCTGACGAGAGTGCCCCGGCTTGGAAACCTGCTTTGATAAGCGCCGGTCCTGGGTGGGAGGCCCCGGCCCCCGGGTACAGGGAGAGTGATAGGATTATATGGAATCAACAGACAATTGTTGATCGCCTATGGGAGCGCTGCTTGCTCTCTAAGGGGTTGCGAGAGCTTCTGGCTGTGGTGCCGCCGCAGCCTTATATGAAAGGGGGGAAATGGGTGTTTAGTCGTTTCAACGAGAGGATGAGGTTCTTGAAGTATTCACCAGGACAGTTCTTTAAACGCAAGTGTAATCACCTTTGTCCCGTGTCCGCAGCTAACATATCCCCCAGCCCACTGCGACGGTCCTTTCTACTATACCGAAGGTCCAGGCAAAGAGTTTGAGACTTTCTACACTGTTCACCTGTATCTCAATGACTCTGTTGAGAATGATCCAGCAGCGGAACTTGAAGGTGGCGCAACTTCATTCCTTGACAGAAAGGGAGAGAAGAGAGTCGATGTGAACCCCAAAACTGGAAGTGTTCTCCTCTTTCAACACAGAGGGCTTTTCCATGAAGGAGCAACGGTGCGCAAGGGGGTCAAATACACCATGAGGACAGACATTCTCTACGAATGGGTGCCTGATAAGGAAACGGAAGAGGCCAACTAAGAGGGGCAAGAAAACCTCGATTTTGGTGTAGACTGACTAACAAGACCCTGATGCTGACTGTCATCTGTGCATTTTCTACTGTAGCTCTTCTTAGACTATCTTTAGTGCGGATTTGCCAAATTGTATTCATTATTTAGAGCAATCTTAAGTTTGCCATATGACTAGTTAAAGTGATGGATATTATTTCATTATTTAGAACAACAATCCTAAGGTTATCGTAAGGCTACTCTAAAGTTATGGATATGCCGCCGCTGCCTATTACCTATACTTCCGTTCTTTCGGCATCTTCTTCGCCACCAACTCCTCCATATCCTCCTTTTTATACACATGCGGTGCTACCTCCCCTAGCCATTTGGGCTCAATAGGCATCACACTGCGCATATAATCTTTGGTCGTCTGGACAAGCTCAAAATAAATTACCGTTTTCGCCGGGGGATCAACGGACATCATGACACTGCTTGGGTGGATCCACATGGCTGTGTTGCTCTTCACCATCCTGTAACCGTCGCCGCTCTTCTGCAGCCGTGCAGCGTTGAGGAAGAATCCCGATGTGATAGCTCGTTTGATGGGGAGAAGGTTGGAGACACCACAAGTAGACAACTCGACTTCGACCCTTTCGCAGAGCTTCGCCAGTTGGTCACGAACGTCGCGTGCCCTTGTGAGAGACCGTTGTTGAAGGAAGTTCTCCTTCGCCCAGATGGGAGAGAAGCCACTGTCAACCCATTGGGTCCAGATGTTGAGGAGTGTGACGTGGTCACCTCCGTCCTTGATGGTGAATCGGTTTCGGGCGCTGTCTGCTTCAATCTTCTTGTCCTTGGGTCGGAAGAACAGCGTAGAAGCTTCACCAAGCATCGATACAATGGATAGAACCTCTTCGACGCAGCCTTCCTTGCCGGCAGCCAACACTGCTTTGGCTAGCAAAGGGTCTGTAGGGAATTCAGCCATTTGTCGGCCAACTTTGGTCAACTCGCCACGATGATTCAGCGCTTGCAGAGCATATAGCTGATTCAGCGCGCCAATAAGAGAGTCTTTAGACGGAGGATCCATGAAATCGAAATCAAGGAGTTCATTGATGCCTAGGGACTTGAGCTGAAGCACAACACCATTCAGGTTTGTTCGCTGGATTTCTGGTGTAGTTGATTCGTCCATTTCGTTCATGTATGCGAATTTTGTATATAGACGGAAACACTTTCCTGGGCCAACACGACCAGCTCGACCACTTCGCTGGTTCGCAGATGCTCTCGAGCAGGGAACAACAACTAGATTTGACGCACGGGTGGCGGGGTTGTAGACGTTTTCCTTGACATAACCAATATCAATAACGTAGACAATTCCATCAATGGTTAAACTGGTTTCGGCGATGTTGGTAGCCAAAATGACTTTGCGAGCTCCTTCTGGTGTTGGTTCGAAGATCTTCGCCTGTAATTCGGACGGCAGGTTTGCGTAAATTGGGCAGATGATAAGTTCCTTAATGCGGTTGCCGAGCTTTTTTGCTGTTTGAGTAAGCTCAAGCTCAGCGGCTTCAATCTCGTCTTGTCCGGTCAAGAAAATTAGAATATCACCCTTGGGTTGTGTTGTGTGAATCTGGAATGTTGTTACAATAGCCGCGGTCAGATAATTCGCTTCGGGAGCGGGTGTATAGTAAATGTCGACTGGGTATTTTCGACCAGGAATATTGAATATGGGAGCGTTGTCGAAATACTCTGAGAATCTCTCGGCGTTCATAGTAGCTGACGAAATGAGCAGCTTCAAATCAGGTCGCGATCTCGAGAGATCCTTGAGTAGTGCCAGGAGGATATCAGTATGTACTGTGCGTTCGTGAGCTTCGTCGATCATCAGCGCTGAATAAGACGAGAGTTCAGGGTCTGTCATAATTTCTCGTAGTAACATTCCATCAGTCATGTACTTGAGGATAGTCTTGTCGCTGGTGCAGTCCTCGAATCGGATCGTATATCCGACCTCTCTACCGATTTTGACACCTACTTCATCAGCCACACGAGCTGCTACACTCATGGCGGCCACTCGACGAGGTTGTGTACATCCCACTTTCATGCCGTTCTTGGTATAACCCGCCTCGTGGAGATATTGTGGTAGCTGAGTCGTCTTTCCACTGCCAGTCTCTCCGACAATGACGAGAACTTGAAAATTCTCCAGCGCAGCGAGGAACTCGTCTCGATATTGGTAGATTGGTAGGCTCTTTCGTGTCTCCTGTATTGATAGTGCCTTCTTCTCGGCTTCATCGATCCGTGCCATCAGGGCTTGTTGGTCTTTGGTCAATGATTGACGGTCGCCAGGCATTCTCGCGTCCGATTTCCACTGGATATACTGTGATTCGTCCATAACAAGGTCGTAATCGTCGTTCTCTCTTTCGGCGCGCTGGATTTGCGCTTTCACCTTTGTGGTTTGTTCCCGTTCCCATTCTTCATGCTCGGTAACGAATTTCTCCCGCCCGAACTGATCTCTTTCAATGTGCTTCTTGTATAGTACCTCTTCCTTCTTCTTGCGATCGAGCCTTCCCTTCTCGGTAATGTAGTCCTCGGGCATGTAGTATCCATCTCGATGATCATCAATATTAAGTCGCTCTTCGGCCAGTCGCAGGATCTCTCTGTTCTTGGCAAATTCGGCTTTCTCTTTCTCCGACAATCTCACGCCGCTCCTCAACTCATCCGTCTCCTCTGCAACCTGTTTTCGCAAGAGAGCAAGTCGTTCGGCTTCTCTTTTCTTGAGGTATTCTTGTCGCGATCGTTCTCGAATATCAGGCAGCGCCGCCTTATTCCGTGCAGCGGCATCTTCGGTCTTCCTCTTTTTCGAGGGCTTCTTCGATGACTCCCCCCTTTCCTCTCCCGCCTCCTCCTCCATAGGGAGGAATGCATAGCGTTTGGCGCTCATGATGTGTGTATTGTCGAGTTGAAGTGTAGGTGGGTCTGGTGAACTTTACTCCGTAGAGAATGGAAATACTGATCACGTGATTCTTCCGAGCTTGAATCACTGTCAAAGACTGGCGGCAGTTGCCTGATATACATAAATTCTAAGTTTGGTTGCATGGAATACTAAATAACAAAAATACTTAGGTAGCTTTGTATAAGTTTAGGATACTTTTAGTATACCTTTTGCTGAG
>JABSTL010000527.1:0-52934 GCA_013759095.1 Fusarium sp. NRRL 29148
GACAAGAATCTATCCCATCGTTTCAAAACCTGTCCAGCTTCCATTTCGGCATCGTCGATCCGCTTCACTAAACCCCCCCTTCGATCGCTCCACCGCCTGACCCCCCGAGACCACCACCTCTACACTCTCGACCAGCCATCACCAGGCCCGCTGCCGATACTGTATACGTTCAAAGAGGGACTGCCGCCACGATCAATTCTTTGTCGCTCCAACCTGCGAATTACTCCCTCAGACACCCGCTTCGCTTCGACGCTTCCTCAACACCCCCTTACCCCGCCTGTCGTGTTTTGCAGCTGCGAAAACTCAAGGTTGGAATCTCACGCTGATTCACCGCCGAATGACGTCGAACCGCTCGTTGAAACGTTCCTGAGTCCAACGCCAAGTGACATCCCTAGACATTTCACACCCAAGACAATCTCACGGCGCTTCCACACGAACCGATCTCCCTCGACATCCTTTACCTCGCTGCAACGTTCCTCTCGCCCTCCCTGCTGTCGGCTTCGTCTCTCTATCTCAACTCTCTCCCAAGTCGCTCCTCTCGACGGATGGCGTAGAAGGCTATGGCCCATGCCCCGTTGCTACGAACTAATACAGCCCCGGTCTTTCAGCCAAACTCCAACGGATTCATTGGCTTCTCGCAGACCAGTATGAACCATGCGCCGCGCGCCAGTCAACTCTCGGGCTCGACAGCCTTTGCTGGCTCCTCAGCTTCGTTGAGTTCTCTGTCGACGGCTACGACCGCCACACCACAGAACGGCGGCCCCGTGCTAGCCACCGCGAACATTATCAACCAGAAGGCCGACGCTTCACGATCGCTTTACCAGATTTGCATCTCGCTCAAGCAGCGCTTGGCTCAGGTTCCTGGTTTCGACCCTTATCTAGATCAGCTGGACCCTAATGATCCTGTTGATCCGCTATGGAACCTGTTCCGAACAGGATACCCTCTACTCCTCATTTACAATGCCCTGCGACCTAATGAAGAGCTCAAGGTCGAGGACCCTAGCGCTAATGAAGCTAAGAAGTCCAAGATCGCCATCTTCAAATTCGTCCAGGCCTGCATGAAAGACCTAGATATTCCATCTTCCCATAGTTTTGTGATAACTGACTTGATGGGCAATGATACCAGCGGCTTTGTAAAGGTTGGTAGATGCCGCCCATGATGTGTAGATTGAGCTAAAGTGATGAAATAGGTGACTCAAGTTGTTAATTACGTCTTGGATCGAGCAGAGGAGCGCGGCTATCTCCTTCAACCTTTACCAGAATCTGGGGATGGAAACAACGAGCCCACGGGCGGACAGATGACTTACCGAGACCACATCATCCGTGAACTTGTCGACACCGAGCGAAAATACGTTCAAGATCTTGAGAACCTGCACGACTTGAAGAAGACACTCGAACAACAAGGCGAGATTCCCGGCGATACTCTTCATCAGATCTTCCTCAACATCAACGCCATTCTCGATTTCCAGCGCCGCTTTTTGATTCGAGTTGAGACAACAAACTCCATGTCCGCTGACGCCCAACGATGGGGGGCTCCCTTCATTATGTACGAGGATGCGTTCGACATTTACCAGCCTTTTATCGCCAACCAGCGTAAGGCGGCTATGGTTGCGAATCAGGTTTTCGACAAAATTCAACGCTCTTCACACCCTGTGGCAGCCGATTTCAATACCCTGGATGGTTTCCTGCTAAAGCCCATGCAGAGACTGGTGAAATATCCTCTGTTGCTCAAGGTAGGTTTATTGCGCTTTTTCGATGCTCGATAGCTAATGCATGGCAGGATTTGAACAAAAAGACCGAGGACGCTGATGTCAAGCTGGATCTGACCAGTGGCTGTGAAGCCGCTGAGCGAGTGCTGAAGAAGGCTAACGAAGCCGTTAACCGCGACTTGCTTGATGAGGCTCTCGAGGACCTTACAAGCCGAGTTGAGGACTGGAAGAGCCACAAGGTGGAACAATTTGGCAAGCTTCTCCTGCATGGCGTATATGGCGTGATCACCGGGAAGACAGATCAAGAGAAGGATGTAAGTCTGCTGGCCAGATACCAAGGGGCCGACACTAACTTTGAAAAGTACGAAATCTACCTTTTCGAGTCTATTCTCCTGTGCTGCAAGGAGATCTCCTCAAGCAAGAGCAAGGATAAGAAGGACAAGCTGCGGTCATCAGGAACCAAGACACGGAACAAGAGTGCCAAGCTTCAGCTGAAAGGCAGGATTTTCATGACTAATGTGACTGATATTGTGTCCTTCTCTAAGCCAGGTGAGTTATGAACCTTGGAGTACTCGACATAACTAACTCTCGGAAGGCAATCACAGTGTGCAGATTTGGTGGAAGGGAGACCCCGGTGTTGAGAATTTTGTCATCAAGTTCTTGAACGAAGAGACTTTGAGGAAATGGGTGATGACTCTGGAGACCCAGAGGAAGCATAACGTGCCGCGCCAGTCTTCGAACTCAGACTCGCTTTCAACCGACTTTGCCTGGACACGAGAGCATGGAGCTGGTCTGGAGAATCCATACCTGCAGGAAGACGACGATGATGAAGACCTCGGACCAGCAACAGCACCCGCTGGGTACCATACTGGACCTCCCGCGGGCATCGTGCCTCGAACAGCTTCAACCAGTAACCTTCGTGCTCGAGCCGGAACCGGAGAGAGCTCTGCCTCCCTAGCCGGTATGGTGAGAGCGCCTCCGCCTCGATTCCCTCTACCAGCGCCCCCCGCACCTCTCAGTCTTCAGACAGCAGCAAATGGTGCCCATTCACCCGGCGCCTGGGCGGGCGATAGTTACTTCTCTCCTGTCGCTGAGTCGCCCGCATCATCAAGAACCAGCACAGCCAGTGGAATGTTTACAACGCCTCAATATGGACTTCCCAAGAGTGCTACTCCTCAGCCAACATGGGAGGATGGTAACGGTAACCGCTACACAGCACCCGCCATGCCACGCGCTCCCTCTCGGGATGGCCCTTCACCAAATCCTCATGGACGTAATCCTCGTGGACCTTCTCTGCCAGCGATGGCCTCAAACAACCAGGCGGCTCTCGCTGCTCAACAGAGGAACCGCTCGTACAGCACTCCTGATATTAACGGACCAGGAATGCCACGCACGCGACAGCCTAGCCATGGAAACATTCCAGCGGTCCCTGGTATCCCTCAACATCTGCATCCTGGCCACAACCCCAATATTGGCCGGGAACAAACAGGTTCACCTAGAAATGAACAGCCAACCCGGGCTCAAACAAACAGCCCAGGCGCTCAGCGAGAGCGCATGCACAAGCACACCGGCAGCGTGGGCGGCAGCATGAACCACTTCCCTTCACAACCAGTTCATCCACGATCAATGACACCCGGTGCTGGAGGTAATGCTCTTCGTGTTGACGCTGCTGCTGCCAACTCGCGCACAGTGTCCCCTGCTCTTGGTACAGCAACAATGCCACCCAACTCGAACCCTCTAAGCCCGGAAATGCCCCTCCCAACACAACTAAAGGTCCGAGTGAACTGCGAGGCAGGAAACTACGTCACCCTGGTCGTGGCTTTCAACATTACCTATCAGTCTCTTATTGATCGCATCGACGCCAAGCTCGCCCGCTTCACTACTAGCAGTATCAGCAAGGGCCTGCTCAAGCTTCGATATCGCGACGAAGACGGTGACTTTGTCGCCATCGAAGGCGATGATGATATCCAGATCGCCTTCATGGAGTGGCGCGAAGGTGTCAGGAACATGTACTCTGGAGGCGTAGGAGAGATAGAGCTCTTCTGCGTCGGTGGCACTTCCTAGACACCTTCTCACAGGCGCACACTCATATGTTGATCGACAACCACCACCCGGAGAGGAGGCAGAAATGGTGCATTGTGCTTAGGATACCCACGGATTATTAACCGCATTTTTCGGCGCACGGAAAACAAAACAACATTCATACATTTACTTGAAGAGACCATCCATGATCAAAGGCACGATAACGACCAAGGGCGTCTGGACGACTGGGCAAGGCCGATACATTATCATATAGACGGCAAGCGAACTCGACTTTTCAAGCACATCTCTTTTTTTCTATCGTTACCATCTAACGAAAAAAACACCGCCTACTCAAGCCACTCCTTCGTTCCATGGACATTATTTCTCTTGGGTTAAGACTTCTTTTTTGGTTCGGGACGGCTTTTTCTTTTTCTTGCATAGAAATGACTCATTCGCATTGTATGCGCCCTTTCTATTGTGAGATGAAAAGGCTGTTTTCTGTACCGGGATCATTCATCTTCTCAGTCACTTATAGCACAGTTTCATGGGATTCGGCGCTACTGTTAAGAAATGGGGGCGTTTATCATCATTCTCTTGATTCTCTCGTTCTTTGTCATTTAACTTCCTATTTCTTGTGTCTGATTCGGGTTTGTCGTTCCTTTTTTTCCCTTGTTTTTTTGGGTGTGATTCCCCCCCTTGAGCAATAGAGGTGGATGTGGGAAACTTGTGGCATTGGGTGTGCGCCTTATGATGGGTAGAGTTGTTGATTTGAGTATTAGGTGTTGTGCAGAGCGAGGTAGTGAAATGCAAACACTTTGAATGAACTGTTTCGTCTCGAATATCCTGAAGTTGTGCCCATGAGTCTATAACCTTTCCACAATGGATTATTGAACACCAGTTTGTTGATTCAAATTGTCATGACTTGAATTGTACTTGTAACTGTATCGTACAGCGATATTTATACATCTCGCTCTTCTATCCCCCGTGCGGGTATTGTTTGTACATATCTCGAATCCAATCCCATCCCAGCAAAAGCAGCGCTTCCGACGCCCAAAATGCATATCCCTTTGTTTTCAGTGTATGTTCCTACTTTTGCTTCCTCGGTCCAGTCATGTACTTCTGCATTCGTGCGAGATGGTAGTTAATCGTATTCGTGCCCGCGGGGGGAGGAGGCGGACCGTCCATGCATTTGCGGAGCTGGTTCTCTACTGCTGCGCAGCCAGTTGCGTTGTAACCTGCTGAGGCCCAGCATGCTATAGCTCGTCAGTGACATGTTCTCGAAACTGATACTCATAATTGGGTTTGAGTTGTGGGGGAGGGGGGTTTACCGAGAACGCTGGACATGATGGCGATGCAGGGATTTTCGACCTGGCGCTTGGGGTTGTGGACGCGCAGGGTCTTGAGAGGTGGAAGACGGATTGCTTTGTGTCGGCCGGTCATTTTGAAGGGATTGTACGTGGGGATTGGATTGATTGGTATGGCGATTGAGGTCGTGATGCGGTTATGGAGGAGTGGAAAGTTTGGAAGGGGTCACGTGGTGTGGAGACTGTGATAAGATTGGTGATAAGATAAGAGCTCGGAGCTTGAGGGCGCGTGGATGAGCATCTCGAGATGGAGAGGATGAGGCAGTTTCTCTGATTCAAATATTTGAATTGAGCTTAATCTGACTGGCTCCTCTGAAGATCTTGTTGTTCTTGTGCTGTCTGCGTAAAGTGTGATAGTTGCCCAGACACAACTTCAATCAGCAATGCATGCATTCATCAACAACACAGTCCTAGACAGTATAGCATCAAACTACTACGTTGAGAACGAGAGTGTTTGCAACAATCAACATTGCATTGTTCAATAAGAATTGATTGTGCATATTAAAAGACCACGCGTAGTTCTTCGACTTGACCGAAAACTCTCTCGGGACTGGTATCCAACACTGACTGCTCGGCTCTCTTGCAAGCCAAGCTTGCCTAGGTACCTATGATGCCAGCCACGATTGACCCAGCATAACTTCAAACTTCATGCTATGATCACCAACTTCCGTGGAACGAGTAATACTCGGGTCATTCATTCCATGCCGACATCACTGCCTCTTCCCCAAATGTTTGGGGCCGCCTTCCGCATGTTGCTCTCTTGATGAGGACGGGAGAGGAGAGGACTTTCCTGCAGTGCTTGGTTCTTTCCTTGATCATGAGGCTGCGTGATTACCTTAACTTTTACCTTGCGCAGTGGAAAGAAAACTTCCAACTTCATCCTTTCATCCTCATCCTCATCCGTTTGCAAGACTTCTTTTGGAAGAACGGGACAGTTCATCAACACTAAAGGACACCAGATTCGATTTCATCCTATCAACAGCTGTACCTACATCCACATCATTCACAATGGAGAACCCTAGTACGTTTCGCTTCTCGTGCGTATACATTATCATCTTGCTAACGAGGTCTAGCACCTAACCCCGAGCATCATCAGCATCACGCTCATCACTCCCTCGAGGACGACAATCAAAAGCCTTCAGGCAAAAAGTCCATCGAATTCAGCTCACCACTCGCCCAGCGGCCAGTTACAAACTCACCTCCTGCGCACCTGAAAGGAGATGGCCACAAAGATCCCCTGAAGCCAGAGCTGAAGGAGGAGCTCCTCCTGAGTGTGCCGCTCGATCAATTGGAACGCTTGAGTGAATACGTCGTTTGCCCAAGGTGTGATGTCAGGGCCATGACTATCACAAGGGAAAAATCTGGTAATGTAACTCAGTGAGTTTGTCTGCTACCTTCCTTGGGAAAGATCTGTTCCTGACACAAATGTTCAGTCTTGCTGCCGGGGCCTTGCTCATCAGCACCCTCGGTTTTTGGCTGGCATGGATACCCTACTTCCTCCCTGGGCTCAAGAATGTTTTTCATCACTGTGGCAATTGTAGACTACTCCTTGCTGAGTACCATCGAAGTGGTTACACTGAAGTCTTCGCTTACCAAAAGTGAGAGCGGGCGTTGATGATAATTCATAAGGATGGGCTCATGATCGAGAACAAGTCTCGGGAAAGTCGCTTGCTTTGAAGTTCCACAACGGGATGATATCCTGGGTCTCCTTACTACCTCCTTTGTTGTCGAGACTTTCTTTTCCTTCAATTCAGACATCGATAAGATTGTATCAATAACACATCCACATCGACCAGTGTTCGTTCAGCATTGATGATACTCGTGTTCCTCGACTCCTATGCTGTGCCCACCACCGTTGTTCATATCCCGCCAAATCTATTGTTACATATGTACATGCCCCTGCATCATTAGACAACATCAAACTTCTCCTCGTCCAAGTCCATACTCTCAGGGGCTGGTGCTCGAGGAACACTTCGTAGTGCTGCCCAACCTGTCTTCACGATGGGCTGCTGAACGGGTTGCTTGACGGGCTTTGGTGGTGATGGTACAGGTTCTGTTGGTTGAAGGGCAGCTTTTCGGCTTCTTTTGACCGGCTTTGGCTCCTGCTTCACCTCCTCTTGCTCTTCTTCCTCCCTGCCCTCAGCTTGTTCATCGCCGTCTTCGGCTTCTCCTTCTGCATCCTCCTCGTCTTCCTCGTCTTCCTCGTCCTCATCGTCGTCGTCGCTGTCGTCATCATCATCAGACTCCCCTGAACCGTCAGAGTCCGCATCACTTCCAGGATCGTAGTCCTCCTCATCCTCATCCTCTTCATCTTGCAGTGCTTGCTCGGCGTCTAACTCCGCCTTTGCAAGTTCGGAAATGCCAGTTGCAGCTGGTGCGTCGTCTCCAGCCTCTTCGCCGTTCTTCTTGGGTCCGCGGTTCTCTGCGAGCTCAAGTTTGGCCTTTCGCTGCTCGGCCATACTACGATCTTGGAGACGGTGCTTCTTGATGTAATCGTCGATTCCGCTGTAGTCCTCCTGGTCCAGCATGGAGAACTCAGCTTCTTCGGTCGCATCACCTTCGCCCGCAAAGACCTCGATTGCGATATTGAACGTTCGTTGGAGAATGTTGGTGTAGCTCGTCGCGGCGATTCGGCTTAGGGGAATGAACATCATTGGCTTCTTGAATCCCCAGAGAATGCCGTTCTCGAGGAAGAAAAGGTATCCATCCTTGGAGCCCCTGAAGGCCTTGACATGCACGGCTTTCTCGCTCGGTCGATGGGGTTGTCGAACCATGCTCTGGAACTTGCTAGGGTCGGCTGAAGTAATGCTGACGCCATTGGGCTTGAGATGACGGTTCAAAGCCCAGTGGAACAAAGACTTGTAGTTGTCCGAAACTGCAGCCGCGCTTCCAGCGTCAGGTCCACCTATCGTACCCTGCTTGGGCGGAGTCGCGGGAACTGTAAACACGAGTGGCTCTTCAGTCGGGGGGTTCGTCTTGGAAGGGAGGCATGTTCCTCGTGGGAAAATGACATAGTTGTGCTGGATCTGGTTCTTTTCGGGTACGGGGAGGTAGAAAACATATTCTGGCACAAGATTAGCATCTAGCCCATAAAAACGATGCGATAACGCGTACCAATGTCTGACCACGCGTAGGTTATAGCTGGAATCGGTGCTGTTGTGTTTGGCGCGCGAGCGTAGATGTGGCCGTCGGTAAAACACAACTCAAACTTCTTCCTCTGGGGCACGGAGACTGAAATCTCTTTAATTTCAAGAAGAACAGCCTCGTCTGCGGCATTCGTCTCGGTCTTGACAACCTTTGTACCATTCGCCCCTCCGTTTGTTTGAACAGCAACTCTTCTCTTCTTATGCGCGGGCTCGCTACCCCCATTTAACAACTGATCGTAAACATGAGTCGCAATTTCATTGAACAAAGTGATTCGACCAGGCGTATCTAGACTCCAGAGTTAGTATTTCGCGAATAACATCTTCAGGGGTATTGTTTACCAGCTGCTCTCTGGATTCCTTCAAGAATATCCGGCCGGGTTCCAAATACCGAACCCAGCTTCTCTGTATCGAGCATTTTGCCCATGACTGAATCCAAACGTCTTGCCGTGAATTGTAACACTGCTTTTTTAAAAGATTGGGGGTTGAAAAATTGGGTGCAAGAGAATTGTTAGGAGTTGGCTTGTGGCGATCGGATATGCATAGGTCATCATATTTGCTGCAAAGTTGCGATAAGATAGCGATTCATGACGGGCGGGCGCTTATTAGTCAGGGACTGGCGCTAGTTTTGGCGGGTTACAGGCGCTGTTGTCAAACCCTTTCAGGGGATGCTCCGCCCTATCAGGTGCTGACGTCAAAGTCGAACGGGGCGCTTCCCCGCGAATACCCAACCCAGCCCAGCCTTATTCACCGAACCTCGTGTGATACGAGCCCGTCAGGTGGCCGTAGTAAACAAAACAAATCTTTTTTTGTCTTACAATATTTGTCGATTTCTGAATCACAATCATGGCGACTACGTTTCCCAACATCTACACGCTCCGCAGGGTTGCTGATACAGCGGCCAAAGCATGCGATATCTGCTACAAGTCGAGCACATCCGTGCTAATCACACCTGATCAAAAGGTATGCGGGATACTGACATGGAAAAGCAGATGCAGCTGATTCCATTTGTAAGCTTACACTTATGTGATTTGGCATTGGTAGGATTTCTTCTTTGTTTGTCCGGTTCACCTTAAAGATCGGTACTTTTGCACGCCGAAGATTGATGAGGAGGCTGCGAAGAGGAAGAGGGAGAAGGAGTTAGAGGAGGAGAAGGAGAGGGTTAAGAAGGAGTATGAGGAGAAGCAGAAGAAGAAGAAGGAAAAGGAAGAGAAGAAGGAAAAGGAAGAGAAGAAGGACAAGGACAAGGACAAGGATAAGGATACAGGCGGTGGAGGCAAGGAGCAGAACAAGAAGCAGACTTGAGCGCAAGTTGCTTTGACGATATGGAACTCGACATTCAATGCCCACTTGAGCCTTGATCGACTATCTTAGAGGTATTATACTATTGCTTCTATCTTGAAAGCATGCTAATAGTGAACTAACTAGGTAGCTTGGCTGTTCCTAGTTGCAAGATCAACGACCAAGAGCACACACGGACACAAGAACCACGAGTTACTATCCCAAAAGGACAATGGACCGAAAGATTGACCAAGGTCCAAGCGGGGGATCGGATTATACTGTGAACTCGAGCGTGACTCACGAAACTCGAGATTTTCTCGTCTTTTCTTTTTCCGTTCTTCTATCAATTTCTTTTGTCTTACAAAACCAGGACATGGCGGAGCGTTTCTTTCTCCCCCCCTTTGTCCTGTAGCAACCCGCAGGAGGAAGCATGGTATGGCGTGGCATGGAATCAGCGAGAATTGAATTGATCAACTGAGCACGAGAGAATAAGCTGCAGCACCGCAATCATGTTTCCTCCGCGAAAACCTGGTAGAGCGCGCTGTGAATATGGAACATCCATGTGTTTGTATGTGCATTAGCGTAAGACAACAATACGAACGGCCAACAGCATAGTACAATATCCGTTTGTACGATCTCGAGGCTTGCATGGAGTCAGATCATGGCTTCTTTAGAAGCTGAGCAGGTCATCGTTTTTCAGGCCCGTTCCCGTTTTCCAACAGTTGAGACAGTTTGAGGCGACAAGTGGAGTGGCTGTAAGCTCAAGCTGTAACTAGGCTGTAGGCTGTAGTCTAGGCTATGCAATGTGATGTGATGACTTCTCTCGGGCTTGCAGCTGCAGCTTCAGCAGCAAACGATGAGATCTGTCTCGCCCAAAAATATGCCGTGTTCTCTTTCTTTTGATCATCATTCATTGCCATGCCATGCCATGTCTCTCCTATCCACCCATTCGGTTGCTTGCTCCGCCCGCTTGCATACAAAATAAGCGCTTTTCATGCTGTATCCCGTCTCACCGGTCTGGGGGAGAAGCATATGCGGTTGTGTTGCACAGGCGCAAATGTCAGTATCATAGTCCAGTCTGGCCTTTCAGCATTTACACGGTAGAGACCTTGTTATCTCTGTCTATCCAAGTACCGGCGGTAATGACAAGCTTGAATAATTAATTAAAAAGCTAGACCCCATAGTCTATGTATGTGCTTACTGTCAGGGATCACCCTTGTTCAAAGCGACCATATCCTGCAAGCACACGTCTTGGCAAGCGTGGACTCAACTCTTGAGCCTGCCTCTCTCCAGTGTTTCAATCTCGCAATCAACTCTTGATCCGGGATCACAAAATAAGCTGAACGAGCTTAGCTTAGACTCGACGGGACGAAGCAGGGGACTCGGGCCAGGATCCAAGGGCCAGGGTCCAAACTCCAAGATCGAATGACTTGATCATGACACGATCTCGTCCAAACATCGCAGACGATCTGTAAGCGAGGCGCTTCAGATTGGCGGGATATCGAATCAAGGCCAAGGGACTATCCGAGATCTAACGAGAGCAGACCCATCGAGCCATTCTCTTTTTTGTTTTGGAGTTAAGTATGTGATACGAGACAAGTCCACTTCGAGCCTCGATCTTTTTCTCCGATCTTAGATACGTCCAGGGTCTATACGTCCCCTGTCTCTTAGAGAGCCCATCGACCCGGCTACAGCTCGATCGAGGCGCACAAGTTTCCATACAAACGCTGATATAGAAACGGTCACCCCCAATAGCGTGTGGGCGGACTCTGCCGGATCAGTTCATTACCATTTGACGCCCGTTGGAAGCATTTGGGGGTGTGAGTTGCAACAAACGGCTGCGTACATACATACATACATCCAAGACAGTACTGTACTGTAAGGTATATCATAGCTCACCCGTTAATTTATGAGCAAGGGTGAACACCCTCTCCTTCTGGTGACCGACAGACTAAGAAGTCTGAGCCGTCTGCATCTACCCATAGCGTAGCGTCCTGCGCCTTGAAGAATAGAGAAATCGAGTTCCTGCGAGGGGGTTTGATGTCAGTCGCTGCAAGCACGGTTCGCCCCCGGCCCTCGTGGGCTATAGCACGTTCAAACGACGACGGCGGCAGTAGCCTATCTGAACTGCATGCATTGGGGCAGATAGCCGTTTTTGCTTCCACCCTGGCCGACACTGGGAAAAAGAAACCGTCCGAGACTTGCAGGGGACAACAAGCCTCCAGAAGCGACGACAACTCTCCACTATGAGATCGTCACTACTATCCTGACAAGTCAAATGACGACATATTTGCTTCTGGCCAACGAGGCCGGGCCTATCACTCACTACGAGCCTGACACAAAGAACACTGAGGCGAAGAGAAAACGTGGCGGCGCCATCCATAGACCTTTAAGGCCTTCGACAGCAAGACTAATGCCGTTTCCCGCGGAGATGGAAAGGCGTCTCGTGAGGAAAGCCGTTGTTCCTGCCTTATAGTGGAGTTTTGAACTGAAACTCGAGGCAACAGATGCAAGATGGACTAGATGTGAGACTCTTCGTGTGCTCATGCTGCAACTAACTCAGAACAAAGACTCCCACAGTCAAGGGAGTAGAAGGAGAAAACAGAAAGAACTAGCACTCATTGCCTGACGTCCTGATATTTGCATCGCCGTCCGTTCGTAGCCAGAAAATAGAATAAATACTCCTCCTTGTGCAACATATTCAAGCCAAGTCTCTCCCAACGGAAACCTGCTTCTCCATCATTACACCATCTTCACACTTCTCCAATCAACATAGGAAACACTGCACATACCGACAAACCCCATAGCCTATCGTCTTTACCAGTTGCTGTCCGGCTACTTCCAGTTACCAAAAGCAAGCTTTGTCCAAGAATTAGCCCGCCGCCATGTCCCAGTCTCAGTCTCAGTATCGTTGGGTCTTCGAGTATCCTCACTTGGGCCTGAACATGGTCTCCGAGTCTCCTCCTAAGCTCCACAATCTTCATGAGCCCAGTGATGGTTCCGGTCCCAAGATTGACCCACAGGCCTGCTCTCATGAAATTGCTTCGGATACAGATACAGATGAGGAAGACGATTTCGACGACTCGAAAGACGTGAAACAAAACGATCCAGGATCCGACAACAACCAACACAGTGGTCGCTGGCATCCGCATGCACTTCATTTTCTCGCTCAGGTTCCTCAAAGTGACGATGACTGGTCCCACCACCTCAGTAGCAACGTCGATGTCGGCTCCTTGTGCCATCGTCTCAAGTTGCCCTACCTGTTCCCGGGCATTCGGGTTCACCTTGATTGGCCACGATTCTTCAACGAATGCACCTGGCATCTTGCCCGAGCTTGCAACAATCCCTCTCTTGGTTCCCTCTTCTCTCTCATTTTCGTGGCTGCATGCCATGTGGCACTCATCGATGGCTGCCCACAAGAGGAAGTGTACAAAGGTCTGAGGGCCTGCGTGAGACAGTGCGGTATCTCAGAGGAAGAATTAACGCTACCCATGTTAGACAGGATAAGAGAGGGAGTAATCACAGGCATCGGGATACTCAGAGAGTATAGTAAAGTGGTTGGCTGTCGTGCAAATGAAATTCCTTTGCATGGTAAGTTTTCAGATTTTCCCCATCCCGGAACTGTCCCTAAGCCTCTTCCAGCACACAATTGTCTCCAAGTGTTCCAATGCCGCGACCCTGCCTGCGCCCGCCTCATTAAAAAGCAGATATCATCAACCTATCGGCCGACAACACCCCTCGAATCTGAATACCTCGAAATACCTTCTCTGGTTTATGAAGTGCTGGGGGGCCGGCACTCCAAGTGGGAGTAAGGTCTGTCCGTTTCCTTGCTGACTCCGTCCTTATGCCTGACTACTGCTCATAGATACAAAGCCATCTACCGTATGCTGTCCCCTCGAGAAACCGAGAGCATATGTGTATATGGCAGTATTGATGTGACTAGTGTGATGGAATTCGATGAACGGGATGATCTTGTTGAATGGGACGGGAGTTTGGATACTGAGCTGGCGTGTGTGTCCAGTATCGTTGATGACTAGTGCTGTACGCGTGGAGATTGAATAGATAAAAGGAATCCTCCATCTCAACCCATGTGTCCATACTCGTTGAGAGCCCTTAGAATAGAAAGTTTACTAAGACTGGCGTTTGGGGCAGGGTGCTGTCTGAAACAAGATGTAGATGAACCGAACACTCCCATTTCCCTGAAACTGGAGTCCCATTTCGTTCAGGTGAATGACCGTTCGTGGATCCCAGTTGTGCGTGATGGCCTCATTGCTTCCACGAGGAATCAGTTCGATCTGTGCGTTCCGGTTGCTCAAGGGCACGAGCAGCGCAGTGGAATGATATCCCGGCCACAGGGCGCTGCCTTTCTGCAGTCGGAAGGCCTCGGATCGGAAAAAGGGTCTCTGGAGATCTTGGATGACAGCACCACGGCTGGTAGCCCATCTCATAAGTGGTCCACTCTATTACATCTGGTCAGAAAATACTTGGTTCTTGATATATACTGAGACTTACGAGGCCCCGGATCACTTCATCACTTAAGTCTGCGCACGGCTTTTCCAAGCCATACGTGCCCAGTCTCGATTGCTTCTCTCCAGGTGTAGAAGTGAGCACTTCTACAATGGCCTTTTCCTGGAGGGACTTGATGTGGTCGTTGAACCGATAGACTTCGATGTAAGGCACCTGTGCCATGGCTTCTGGGTTCAAGGGGTTGGGCTATATTGGGCTTATGTCGAGGAGAATGCAACGTTAGGTATTCAAGAGGAAAGTAAGAGCACACTTGTTGAACTGTTGAAATTCCGTGATAAGATCACTGAGATGAGGATGGAAATAACGGTGGAGAAACCCGGCGGCTTTATACTTATGTATTTAGAGCCATAAGCGTAGGCGATCGAATATGTGAGCGTCGAGCACTGCTGTTGGCTTCCACATGGGTGTTTGCAACGCATAAGAGCAGCAGAGCGGCAAAGCTCCCTAGGGTGACCCGGCCTGTATACCACCCTTATACGGTGCATCCAGCCTGAAGAGGTACCTCGATAAGCATTACATTGCATTGCATTGCATTAGTTCATCATTCGTTCATTCCACGCTCCGGCAGCCCGGACCCTTGTGCCGTCACCCAAAGTGTCTCAAAACCTCGGTGGAAATAAGGGAGTGTCGCTTGGCGAACGGCTACCTGCAGGAGGACATTTCTAACATCAACGTTAGTGCAAGGAAAATCCGTTTGCTGTCATTCGTCCAACAACGCGACTAGGATGTTATGATGTTTGCTATAACATCCCGGTTCATGATGCATGGCCGCTGATCAGCGGGAAGGGAGCTGCAGCCAACCGTTGAAAATGGGTCGAGCTGGCGCCGCGTCCAAATTCGAGATGAGATAGAGGGGGATTACATTCAGGCTCGAGAAAGACAAAGTCGGACCTTCATTCGAAGCTGTCCCGTTCTCGCGGGATCGCACTAATCAATCCATGCTAGAAGGAAGCAAGATCGAAACACTAACGACCCTCATAAACTCTCATCGAAACATCCCGCACGGTAGCAGAGCCGAGCGTCTAAGCGAGGATGAAGGTTATGGAACCGGATGGCGATCGCAAAATGATAACTCAATTTTATTTGTCCAGCACATTTGTCCCAGGCTTGTGTGTGCAATACTTCCATAACATGGCTTGCGTGGATTCCACATCAAGAAGCGGCTGCAGTACTCATGCATGAGCAAACGAAACTGTCACATTCTTGGACCAATGCGGAAAATTTGCCTCGGCTATATGACGAGAGTGATACTGTGTGGGAAGCATTGGACAACCAGCTTTCGTATCGCCAATCCCTGATATACCCAGGGTCGTGCAGCTATTGAAGGTCGTGGACACAGACAGTCTGGAGTACCGACATATCGAGAACGAATATTCATAAGGTGGGAGCTACTTAGTCGAACTGCTAGACGATCATCTGCTGCGCCCTTCTAGCCCCAATCGCAATATGTACGGCATGGAGATGCGTTTGCATATCTAGTTCATTTTCTGTTTGACAAACCACGAGCATCGTTGACTGAGGTGGCGCGAGCAAGTGTGTGTTCAAGTTGGTGAGCTCAGTGTCCTCTCGGGGATGATTTGAGCAGCTTAACGACATTGTCGTAATACCCTTGTACTCCTCCGTACTTCTGCAGTATCCCGTGTATATCGACCTCTTCAACCTTCCTTGTGTTTTCTCGGCCGACCAAGCCTGTGTTTCGAGTACTTGGTATCCTTAACATCTCCGTCTCAACGTTCCACCCGCAATCTTCCGCTATCTGCGTAACCCAGTCGACTAAAGATGCAAACATACTTTTTGATTTGGTCTTGTCTCGAGGCGGAGGTGCCCGCCACCTATCTCCAGTGAGATTATGACTGCAACACGGTATCATGATGAACGGGCATTGAGATATGGCGGCAAGAATTGGTGTCCAAGGTGTAAGCTCGTCGGCGTGGTTAGAGATTATGAATGTGCCTTGAGGGAAGAGGCCATCATGAATGTCTTCAGAGTTGATTACTCTAGTATCACCACTCGCTGCCTCCCTGGGAATGACACTGGGAAGTAAGAGCAACCTCTGGAGGGAGTTCCCAGAGGGTGATCCCGTGAATGGTGAGTTGTAATGAGACCACGACTTACGCTCGCGGGCATCAAAGCCCCAACCAGCATATCCTTCCATCCTGAGGATATGAACTAGTAACCCATTGCCGCAGCCGATGTCCACAAACCCTGGAAAGTCCCTATTGTGGTACATCTCTTTCCACAGCTCAATCATAAATGCTGCGATACCTAGATCTTCAAACACATGTTTTGTGGGATCTGTAGTCTCAAGCCAGGACTTAACGAGAGTTCTGGCGTATTTGTTCTTTAGTTCAGAGTATCTATCCTGAAACCTCTCTCGGGGTACAATGGCATCGTGATAAACTCTTTTGACGTAGCCTCGAGCGGTGCCGTGACCATGCTTGTGGATGGTCTGGAGTAGATGGTAAGCTATCCTCCCCAATTTGACTTGGTCGACCTCTTCCTCGCCTGTCTCGGGTTCAAAGAGTGCAAAGTGGACGGAGATGGTGCCTGTCTTGGTGGCTACATCCCATTCATGAAGCTGGCTGATACCCTTGACCTTTGGGTGATAGAAGGGTAGGTCTGCAGCAGAGGAGGTATGTGGTATATACACGGCCAGTGATCTTGACAGGGTGGCTTCCCCGTCAGCCTCTTTATCCTCATGACTATTTGTGTGATAGAAGGAGCAGGTCTGGTCTAATGGAGCATCGCGAAGTGTGTTTCTGGGTATCAGTCGGCGCACAATGGTTCTTTGCCGGCTGAATCCTTGGAAGTCGAGAGCCCTAGGGTCACTTTGGATGGCACCGTCAGCTTCAGGGGCAAGATTCTGACTGTCATCATCGAAGAGAACATCTGCACGAAACAGCCACTTGGAGTTGAGGTTTGGGTTCTCAACAAGGTTGAGCATAATCTCGTCGAAATGCTGAGTCTCAAACGTGCATGTGTGGCGGCACATAGGTAACCAGGTAACTTGGCCGCAACGTTCGCGGATTACGGGCGGCGATCCCAGAGGAAACTCCTCGGGCTCGAAAGGTGACTTCTTTTGAAACTCCATGCTCAGACAAAATCCAGAAACGGGAGGGTGGCCGACGGATCCGAAGATGCAGGCTGCTAAAAAGTGGTCAGACACTGTCTGGTGCCAACAGCCGTAAGGTGCGTTCGGAGCGTTACCTCGACCCTACGGTGATCACCACCGTTAGGAAGCACTTAATCGGATTTGGTCCGGGGTTGATGGCCCCCTGTGATAGTGACGGGTGGTCGTGGAGATCGCGAATAATGTGAGCAGTATTAAAGACTTCCTCCGAATAGGGCTAGCTGTGCCCCAGGATCTAGACAGCTGAAGCCCTGACTAGTACTCTCGGTTCCGAGAAGCGAAGGGAGATGATTCGATCCAGGGTCCAAGAGCTGGGCGAAACACCCTCTGATAGTGACGAAATGGTCTACTGTATGAATCAGAAATAGGTGCTTTCGGTCGGGAGAAACGAGGCAAAAGTGGCGCCCATTACCGCTAAGGGCACGACCCAAACTTGCGTGGGAGAAGCAATGCCACGGTCAAGGGTAATTGAAAATGAAACAAGGTGGAAGGTTAATGGATTCCATGCCAGTCTGTACAGCACACTATGGTGATATGATGTAGGTAGGCTGCCTTGGTGGTGACCTTGGTTTACGAAAGTCCCTCGAGTTGGTAGCTACCTTACGGTTTCGCTCCCGCATACTCTAGGTTGTCTATAACAGAGCGGCCCGGAAGGAGCCTTCCGTGCTAACATCGCTGCTAATAATAAGATCTGTAACATTCACCACCCCTGGCCTGATTTTGGCAGGTGCCTGTCCGATGGAACCTTTCCGGCTTGGAAAAATAGAATCCTGCTTGATCTGGTCCATTTTTCTGCACTATTGCGATTTGTTTGCATCACAAACGGGACTTATGACTGTGTTTGCGCAGAAGTCACTGAGGAAATGACTGAACGAATCAGGAAGTTCAGGGTAAGTGGCGGTGTCTGGCTTTGAAAGGCTGACTCTTATAGGTTGCCTCCCTCCAACCACATGTTGCATTGACAAGAGTCACTCACTCACTCCTCACATCAATCCAACCCAAGGTATTGCAACACTAGGGCAGCTTTTCGGATGTCAGGATGTGGTCCTGCGCGTCACAAGCGAAGGCCGTGTGACTTGCAGCAATAGTGACAGCCAACAACTTCTGTTCGACCACCACTGGCCTCAACGCAATACAACACAACACCGCACCTTTCAGTTGAACAGGGACTGCACAGGATGATGGATCACAGATGTCATATCACAATGTGTACGAAGGCGCAGGCCGCAGTGCATCCTACAGACAAAAAAAATGTCCGACAAATGCTACCTTCTCGAGATATAAGCCGAAAAGTGGACGCCATAAAGTACCCGTTGAGCTTTGACTCTATGACAGGTCTCGACTTGATTGAAGGTGATTGAAAGGAGTCTTCCGCTGGGCTTCCCGAAATAAGGAGACAAACAGCGGTGGCTGGGTTGGGCTGCCGTGTATTGGTTGGAACGTGCGGTAGGCTACTCCGTGGATCT
The DNA here is from genome assembly GCA_013759095.1 of Fusarium sp. NRRL 29148. Classification (NCBI taxonomy): domain Eukaryota; kingdom Fungi; phylum Ascomycota; class Sordariomycetes; order Hypocreales; family Nectriaceae; genus Fusarium; species Fusarium sp. NRRL 29148. Next base: position 18,643 of record JABSTL010000527.1, read on the forward strand.
TGACCAATATCACTCACTGCTCGAGTGAGCCTTCCAAGGCCTTGTAAGGAGTGCTTGCACCAATGATCAAAATATCTCATCGGTTTTCAACTTCTACAGAATGTGTTGACTCTGAAAATAGGCACGCCTCTGGAAACAAAAGTGTAATCCACCTAAATTATGTAAATTGAAGAAGTTACCTTATTTTATTCGCAAACCGGGCTATGTACCTATGTATCTTCAACGATTTTCAACTGCTAGCTACTACCTATTGTGTTTCCGCCCAGCGACAAGCTCTGATTTAGAGCCCCATTATAGATGAGAGTGGATGCTCACCGAATTCATCTCACAAGGCTTTCTGCCTGAGAAATTAGGCCAGTACACGAGCCATTCAGCTAGCACGCCCGTGCTGCCTCCCTCCCACCAAAGCCCAAAGCCTAAAGCCTACTTACTCATCTTTGCCCCTCCCGCTTCTACCAAACTCTCCTGACTCTTTCTTCTCCCTAACAACGTCACCAACCCAAATACCCGCAAACTCCAAAGACTTTGCAGCCTCGCAAACCTCGTCGCTAGACATCCTCATCGCTTACACACACTACTCGATATCTTCACAGCGAGGCGCTATATTGCCAGCGGTCGCTGAAAACATCCTCCTCCCCCTTACAAAACCCATTTCCCAAGGTAACCCCAGTACCTCCGAGTTTATGTCCATCGAAAATCTCAAGACCTACGGTGAGTCTCTTTGCTACCCTCGGGAAGCCTTCTCCTCCCGATTTTGGTATTCATCTGCGCGGCTCGTCTCGACTATCAGATACCGGCCTGTCGTCTCGTCCTTTCGTACCTGCATTTGTTGCCGACAACACATGTTGAATCTCCACTCATCCCTGTATCCCATCACAACAATTTCGATTTTGAGGAACCTCATAACTGACCATCGCGACCTAGACCCCTTCGCCGAAGCCGACGAGGACACCGGAGAAACCAAGCAGACGCAGAATTACATCCATATACGCATTCAGCGTAAGTCAACTTTCTACTCCAGCCACACTAGCCAAGGGCGCATCGAAGACCACATCACACCGTAACCTCACGTAAGATTTCTGTGTGACTGAGTGACTCCATGCTACCCCTGGCTCTAGGTGGCATCGTTTTCGCGTATAAGGCTAACATGGTTCCAGAGCGTAATGGACGTAAGACTTTGACCACTGTTCAGGGTCTCCCCAAGAAATTTGACCAGAAGAAGATTCTTAAGGTCATCAAGAAGAAGTTTGGTAAGCTCCACACTCCGTCGCCGCCGATTTCGAAGCTAATGCGACCCAGCCTGCAATGGCACTATCGTCAACGACTCCGAGATGGGAGAGGTGATCCAGCTCCAGGGTGATCAGCGCAAAGATGTTCAGGAATTTCTCATCGACAAGAAGGAAGGCCTCGAGCTAGATGCCAAGACCATTAAGGTCCACGGTTTCTAAAGCTCTGCATGCCCCGTCGTCCTGTCAGTCGCCGTTCCCGGGCGTCATGACGTAGAGGGACAGGGACGCATGGCCTCTCCGGCTTGTGCCTTTTCCGGACGTGTACTCTTGCTCTCGCAACAGACACACCGAGGCTCGGCTCCGATTACTCTAGGACGACGGGCATCCACTCAGGGCGAGTTTTACTCCTGGTGGCTTTTTTGGAAGAGTATTTATTCTTATGCTGCGCGTTCTGCAGCAGGTGGATGATAGCTCTTCGGCATCCATCTTGCTCACGTGCACCAAGGACGAGGCTACGGGCAAAGCATTTGTTACTCCAACATGGCTTGTCAGTCGCTCGTTAGTCAGATATGTCTACATGGGCAAGCCCCGCAGTAGTCTCAGGCAAATACAAAGTCGATTCCGAATCTTTTTGCTAAAAATTGTTGTGAAATTGTTTCAATCCTAGTTGTGGTGGTAGTTTGACGTCAGGTCCCACTTGTAAGGCACAGCATCTGGAGTCGTGCTAATCGAAATCCAGGTTCCAAAACTGCACACTACTTGGGACTCACAGACAATTGTGTACCTGAGTTTTACAGCTCCGCATGATAATCAGACATGTTCAGCCCTGGCGTGGGCGGGGATATCAGAGTTCAAAAGAGAAACCAAAAAGTCGCTAAAAGTCATTTACAAAGGAAAACAACAACGGTTCGCTTGCTTCTCTGCGTGTACAAATACAGAGGCATTTCATTCGCCAGAAAGACAGCCGAGAAGCTCTACAGGTCTTCATGCTGCTCGATGCTCCCCCTGATCTGAGTGATAACGCGCGAAGCCTCTTCGAAGGCGCGCCGACCAGAAGCTACAATTGGCATCTGGGGGTAGTCAGGTGTGGACTGGTGAAGGTGTACCAGCAGAGTCACCATAGTGATGGAACAGGCTATGGAGAAGACGTTGATAGAGGTGGACGTCTCCTTGCGAATGTTGATCTTTTGATGAGTGACGTGATACATCATGGTAAGAGTCTGCGGCGTAGTTGTTAGCTGAAGTAGCAAACCTTGGTTGCGGTGAGTGCCGTGTGTCGCGTGTGCGGGGAAGACATACAGTGGCTATGCCAACCCAGCCTGGGAGGAGGAGACGAGGGTCCTGGAAACCACCCGTGAAAGAGAGCACAAACGCAGTGAGATATGCGTTACAAAAGTTGGTTGTGAGCAGGCGAACCATTGTCGCTTGTGGGGTATAATTGATGAGCCTGTGAACTAGTTAATATGGTGTTGTACAGCGAGCATATCACAACAGCAACGACCCAATAACCTACCATCTGGACATCAGACAGTCCGTGAAGAAGAATGATAAATATCCCGAAGCAAAACACTAACGTCCAGCATATCATATCAGCACAGCACTTTTCGGCCTTGGATCTCCTATAGGAATCTCCATACGCACCCATATAGTTGCGAGCCCAGTCTCAGTCAGGGCGTACCGCGCATCCGCCTCGACACTCATAGCCACAGATCCTCCCGTCGTTGAAGGCACAACGACTACAATCTCTGGTCCTGGCAAGACACGTAACAGTAGTTGGAGCGCAGAAGGCAATCCCCACCACAACGCCGGCAGAATAGAGAAGAGGCGCAGGGCAAAAAGCCACGGGTGCCATGGCTTGGGAACATTGAGAACGACGGCGACTCGGGGTTGAAGAAGAGACGGATGCACGGGACTATCGATCTCAGGAGGAGCTGTCTTGGTCGTGTGCGGTGGCGGCGGCGGCGGAGGTTTGCCAGACGTTGGGGTCACGGGCGCAAGCGGTTGTGGAGGTAAAGGTAGATGGCCTGTAGAAGAGCCCCGACGAACGGGGGGAGGGTTGGCCATCTCACATCGATCGTTCAGGCCATCTGAAGCAATTCGCGATCAATTGTGTGGGAACCAAAATCACAGAAGCCAAACCTAAGAGAGAGAAAAAGAAGGGGGGTCAGAAATCAGGTCGACGCAAGGGGGGGGGCAGCCTTGGTAAGGCAGCTGTTGGTGATGGCGTCAAAGGAGGAGGACCAGCTGCCACAGAGTCCAATGCCTGCACAATTCAGATTGAACCGACAGGGGTCGTGGGGGTTGAAATGCGCCAACCATTGGAAGTGGGAACACAGGACCCTTTCCGACGTGGCTAGTGGAACTCTGGAAGCTGGAACACACCTCATGGGTTAGGGTTGACCATGGCAAAAGCATGGCTGCATGGATATCAAGAGTATTATAGTAATTTTCTTTCATTGACGTCCACCAAATTCATAACCTGTTTCTACAAGATGAGAAATTCTGGAGCATGCATACATGTACATATTTAGAACTGTCTTCATAACTCGCCAATGAACTTCACATATCCCTCAAGGTTAATGTAGCTTCGTCTTATAAGCTCGACCAGACTCCGTTTTCCTGCTCTTACAGATCCACCGTGCCACGTACATCCAAGTGATTCCTAACCCGTCCTCAGAACAGATAGACGACCTAGGGGAGGAAAGAAAACCCAGGACCTCGATCTTGAATGACTAAAAGACTCAGGTAACTTAAGCTAAGTCTAGTGTATGTACTCTTTGCTGAGTTTATTTTGACATCCTACTCCGTACATCAAGGTCTGATGTTTTCTTGCTTCCGAAAACGACACTGCCAGCAAGTAAAAGAGATTCCCACAGAAGCATAAATTGTGAACCATCATCCCCTACTGGTATCTCGCTTCGTCTTCATCATTGCCCGCATATTTGGAGCGCTTCGGGAGAACATTGCTGTTGGTCCGACTAGCTTCTGCCGAAATACTCGCGAGACGCTTTTTGCTCTCATTTCGTTGCAGCCCGGCAAGTGTGTTGATCAACTGGGTGCGAGAAGAGTCAATACTCAGTTTCTGGTCGTCGCTCTCGTCGCTATCCGTCTCCAAAAGCACTTCGGCATCCACAGCTAGATGTCCTGTCGAAGGCGGTAAGCCAAGATCCTTCTCTATCAACGGGACCTGTTGCCGCATCCATCGTAAAAGCATCTGGTGCCGCAGAGCTCCACGCCTTGCCTCACGATAAGCAGAGGTGGTCTGGAGAAACACCTTGATCGCATCCCCCCGACGTTGGAAATGATCAAAGGCTTCGATTGCAGAGTCAAGCTTGGCTTGAGTCTCGAAGAGTTTCCGTTGTGCTACTGGCCCCCTGACGCTTGGGTCGAGCAGATCCCGTTCCGCTAATAAGACGTTTGAACTGGCCACCTCCACGGCTTGTCTTAGTTTGGTCCTTTCACCATCTGATGCTGGTGTATATCCTGCTGCTTCAATCTGATCTCGGTCTTCATGTAATTCCAACAACCTGGAGTCAACGAGGGTGTGCCAAGCGCTTTCATACTGTTGGGTATAGCGCTTATACCACGAGTACTTTTTGCGCTCTGACACCTCAAAGCATAGGTACTCAAGCCATTGTGATAATGGATCCTGGTCTGCTGGATCTGTTTTCATATGAAGTGGAGTGGTGAGAGACTGCTTGGAGAGGCACTTCGTACATCGCGCCAGGTATTCGTCAAATGTATCCCGGTTTCGTCTCACTCTCAGCTGATAACGGCAAAACTGGTTCCACCTTTCCAGCTGGCGTTCAAATACCATCCATTCTTGCTTCCCCGATCCGGTAGTGTCTTGTTTCCAGTACTCAAGAAGCTCGGTGTGGTGTTCTGGATTCTGGGCGACTTGGTCGAGGAGCTCACTGGAGTACCAGGGGCGTCCCCCAGCCTTGGTCAGAAGGTCATGGAATTCCCTCTCGCGTTTGATGTCGTCAGTATGTTGCTCATCAGGAGACAATAGAGCCTTGACCTGGGGAATCGGGGTGGCCCTCTCGGTAGTTGTTAAAGTTGTACTAGACTCATAATCCGGGTTCCACCATGGCAGCATGTCCATGTAACTGCCGGACTTGTCAACTGGGCGTGCTACGCTGGAGATGTCTGGCAGAAGATCGCAATAGAGAACCCTGGGGATCATCAGAGAATGAACAAGACGAGCAGAGACGCATGAGAAATGAGGTTATCCGTACTGTAGTCCGTCTCTCATCCAACGGGTGACCTTGTCTTGCCCCTGCGCCTCGAGTGATCTGAGCTTGATGTCAGACAAGTTCAAGAAGGAGCCAGAGCAAGAACTTACGAGCGTCTCTCGTTCTGCTGCCGTTCATCTTCTTCCTCAGACCACGTTACGGCCTTGAAGATGTGATCCATTGGTTGGTCCCTGGATTTGACCCCTGGATCTGGTGCAAGTGTGACTGGTGGGCTTTGAGGCTTGTCCATTGGGTTACTGTGATTTCGCCGATTTCTCTTTTGTTTGTCCCGCTGAAATTGACAAAGTACTTACCTATCTATATGACAGGTTGAACTGAATGTTGCCGCAGAGTAACGATGTACAAGTGTACGCTTTTGAAAGGAAAGTTGAAGGACCGGTGATGGATGAAGGATGTCACAAGTGAATGCGTCACAGATGAATTTTGAGTGAGACACGCAAGGGAAGAAGAAGGAGAAGAAGCAAGACAAATACGGGACGGATCGCGAATGAGGCTGAGCCTCCCTAATGGCCGAGAAGCCTCAAGGGAAGGTGAGGTAGGTAGGTACCTAATTTGAAATTTCACTCTTGCTTTCCCTTTCATTTCCAGCCCGAGTAGGGAAGTTGCATGTAAGGTCGTACGCACGAACCTGCTTGGCTGTCGCAGAATATGAATTAATGAATGGAAAGCGCGGCCCAAGGACCAAGCGCCCCTGTATCTGAGGTCCGGGCAAGCACTCCCATGATCCGCGCCCTGCAGCAACAAACCTAAAGAAATGGAAAGACAAGACCCGGGTGAGTACCTTGGGTATCCGCGATTAGCGTCGGGCAACTTTGATTGGATGCCGACTGAGTGTTCTGCCATCTGGATTCTGGGCTTCAGGGCAGGGAGGGGCAGAGGGGGCCTGAATCTGATGGAGGGGTGCCCGCTGTGGGGAAGATCCAATGGAAGAAGCCGCCCTGTCCTGGAGTCGAAGGCTTCTATCCATCCATTTCGATTGTGTCACTGTTTCCATTCAGCCAAAACCACGTCCGAAGTCTCCTCTTCCATGGTCTCAGTCTCATCTTTACCATTGCGGCGGGTTAAGCGCCAGAAAGTTCTAGGCAGCTGTCAATCTCTTAGCTTCAAACCATATCAAGAGAACCCTTTCTAGCCTTTCTCATGCCTCGGCTCAATCGTTTAACTAGTCTAATATCACATTACGGAGATCGATGCTATCATCACTGTTACCCTGGTCCTTGGCCCACGCACCATAAAGAGCATGCAGCTCATTCATGACCTCGTGCATTTCCATCGCCACAAGGGACAAGACAGGACAGGACAGCTCAAAAGTTGGAAGTGACGGCGAGTTTCTTACATGCATTATGTATTTCTGTTCTTGTGACCACTTCCAAGTTTCTAGGTCCATCCAGTCCATCTCATCTTCCTTGCTTCGTATTTGACGACATGGACCTCTCTTTTATCATCAAGTTCCATAAAATAGAAACTGATGATAAATCGACACTCGCTGTTTTATAACCATTACCAAGCGCGATATTCTCGGGTACTAAGATAATCGCCGAGCTCGTGCCGGTCCCGTACTTATACGGGAGAATACCTTTCACTCCTCAAGGAGCAACGAGCAAGAAGCTCGGGATCTCTATTCTGAAAGTGATAAGATTTGTGTCAACTTAAAATAGACTTGGGGGCCTTTTGACCAGTCCTTTGCATCACTTTGGATAGCGATCATAACTTATTGTCACTCCAGCTTAATCCAATACAGGCTCCGATGTCAAAAAAGCCATGAGATCCGACCAGAAATATAGACAGGCTACCATGTGATGATTATGGGGAACCTTGTAGTCTCTCTGGCTAGTCATTTTCTTTTTATCACCCGGTCAAAATGTCTTAGTCTTTCAAATGATGAACATATTACTGATGAGAACGAGCATTGAATCAACGGTTCTTCGAATGCAGGTCTTTTCGGCACCAGATAACAGTAGAAATGCAATGCATCAAAGCAGTCTGCTTTCTTCAAACACTGTCGGTTGGTGTACCTGGTTAATGTAGATACTTCCACTTGATGATTGTCCCAAGTCAAGATCCAATGCATACCCTGAAGGATCAAGATGCAAAACATAGTATAAGTAAACTCAATCGGGTTTTACTAGCTGAATCATACAATGTAAAGGGAGGGATGTTATCCACAAGTAGATCAAATACATTGTAGAGGTGCTGGTTCCATTGATGTCTATTAGTGCTGGCATGCATGAACAATCCGACTTATACCCCAGCGAGTAAGGGCGTTGGAGCGGCAAAGTATTGACACCTCGTATCTCCATCATCCTGATTTGTACGTTTCTTCTAGGATTATACTGACTCCCCTGGAATCCCTCGTATTTGTGTCACGAAGAGTAGCTGAATCGACTTTGGCACCATCCCTGCTCTTGAACTTGCAGAGCCAGAGATAAGAACATCGCTGGAGCCTTGACATAGGCGGCAACACAGCCATGAGTTCGTTAGATGAAGATTGACCACCGCCGACTTGATGGAGAGTCCACCGACGGCGTGGGTTGTATCCCTTGTCGGGTACTCTTAGTTCTTGAAGCAACGGCAACGCCCAAGACCGAAACTCGGTGCACAGAACTCCAGGGGTACCTAATGAGCCCGAGACGAAGTTTTGACTGGAATTAGCCTGCTCTGCCGTGTTCTCGTATACGGTGGGGGAAGATGGTGAGCTGCCAGGGCAAGTCGCTGGGGTGAAAGCATAAGACGCCACGGATATTCGATTCTCGGGGGTTGGATATTCGACGTGACTGCAATATGGATCTTAGAATCGCTACTCTAGCTGGGTCCTGGAGAGAACTGGAGGTAAATCGCGCGGGCGTAGTATCGGTATCGGTCTCGGAAGAAGGGAAAATAACATCTGTACATTTGCAAAGTCAGCACGGCTGATAATCATAAACGTTATGAGAATCAAGGATAGTGAACTCAAAGGAAGCCAGCAGTTCTTGGCTCATCCAATCTTCAGAACCTTCCGGTCTGCTTCGGCTGGCATGGCTCAAGATATTATCCGCCGAATGGCTCGGCGACTTGTACATCCATACTTTAGTCGCTTCCTTTCTACCAAATCGTGGTTCATTAGGCAATTCTGTTGTCAATGGTTGGTTCATCTTGATCAAATGCTGTTTGCTTCGTTTGAGTCGTTGTAGTAACAGGCTCTGCACAACAAGGAAGGATACTACCTATCAGGTGCGACTTTATCTATTACTCAAATCTGTCTGAGCTCTGGAAACTGCAGAGACATGGCGTTGTCCGGGAGATTCGTGATAGTCGGCGACTGAAGTATACGATTCCCCTTTATCCTCAATGGACCATCTGTAGACTCTTTACACGAAGACATCGATATGGGTATACTATGTGTTTCATACTGAGGTAGCATCATGCTTGACTCCTATCCGAATGCCCCAAAGGAGACGAGCGGGCTTTGGATTGCAACATGGATCTTGTAGAGCCATCATAGATTCGTATGAGGATGAAATGGCCATTGGCCAAAGGATGAATTCGAGATTGAGTTCGTTGAGGCTTTGAAACTGGATAAGATAAGTGTTAGAAAGCGCCGCCAACTCAGGGGTAGACAACGCACCTTATCATTGAGAAGCCTCCTCTACCAGAACTCTAGACTTGTCCCCATTTGACACAGAGGTGTTCCGATAAATTTCGCGTGTAATCGATTTGATCGTAGTATTGTTAGGCGCCTTGTAGGATGGCAATGGCTAACCAGTTCTGTAAGTGTTAGGCCTACCAGCATTGCGCTTATATTCCTTTAAAAGATCCGTAGCTCGATCTCGATGTCCAAGTGATGCTTGTGAATCAACTCGATTATAATAACGACTTGCTTAAGCCATTCGATGGGATCTGACTTACAGATCGACTCTGTGTCCTGACTTTTTGTCGGGCACTCTTAGAGTCTGTCGGCGACTCAAACGATTCAGCTGTACAACACCCTTTAGCTCCTTCAAGCAAGCTGGCAAAAGTTCTCGAGTTTAAAGCCTCTAGTGTCAGAAACATTGGTAGACTGTTAGACATCATGGTGATGGTAAAGGAAAAGGAGGCATGAGTGTGCGGGCTGAGTCTCACAGCGGAGCCCCTGAGAGCCATACTCGCTCTTAATCGTTTGGAAAAAGGAAATGAGAAACACTAGCTGAACAGAGTATTTCAGAGCCTTGACTGATTGATTCCGAGAACAAGTACTGAGATAAATCGACCCCCGAGCGTCAAGCGTAACTTATGGATGTGTTAGATTCTTTCACACACAGCCTTTTAAGCGCTTTCATGAGAAATGACTTTCTCAGGGACGAGAAGGTCCTGAGTACCCTCTGAGAGCCTTGTGATGCGAAGCTTACCAGGGCCAACCGAACGATTCTTCGGGGACTCGGCATAGTCGGTAATGGTGTTGCTCGTCAACCAAGGGGGATCGAGACTGGATATGGGACTCGTTCGTCGGAAAAGGAATGGCCAAAGTATGCTAGCCCCTGAAAATGATAGTTAGTAATAGCTTATGACAAGTGAATTGTGATCTGAAGTGCTGAAGGGAAATCTTTCCGCAACCTTGAGAGGAGAGGACCATGCTGAAGAGCGGATCGAGGCCGTTGCTCGAGATCTGAACGTGTATGAAACAGAATGCGAATCTGTGTATCACTGCACAGTCCTCGCCAGACTCATTGCGTCTTGTAGCGTGGTAACATGGTGTCCTTGTCGGTTTACCCGGAAACATGATGCGTTCTTCAGACTTCTTTCCTAAGCCTCGGAGGGTCTTTCGGTAAGTCTGGGTGTCCTCCAACGAGACCCGGAGTGTTTATTGCTGCCAACGCTTTATTCAGAAAGGGGATGGAGAAACTCCTAGCTCCTTGAGAGTCCAGTTGTTCTAAGACCCCGTGATTTCACCTTGTCTTGGTAACAGCCGCCGCTGAGCGAGCTACGAACAACGGCTAATTCAGTAAGTTGTAAAGAAGCAATTTGGCTTTCTCCATTGTAAAAGACTCCGGCCTCGAGAGCTGTCTTTGCGGGATCCGAGCCCTCAAGCCGAAAGTTGTCCCACCTGACTAGATCATGCCAACGAAGGCCTTTAAGACATAAAGACGGCGGACTAGTTACTGATAGTTCTCAAGCGCTCAAGAAATGAGTGAAGCAGCATTGGAGAGACAGAAGGGGAGATGGTGGGTGTACCCACGGACTCGGCGGCGGCCTCTGTAGGAATCAGGGGAGACTTTAGCCTACGAGCTTTTCTGCCCAGCTTGAGTTTATGAGGATTCGGTAGAATCTGGGCTTTCAAGTTGACGACTTAGCATAAAAGTAACTGTCAATGACTGTTTCCGGTGTTCTGTGTAAGAGATATCTGCGGTGATCTGGTTTGGGCCTTCCGACTTACATCCTCAACTCAACGTAACTGAGCCCCTGAGTGATGGCCTTTGTGCTCATGAGGGCTTATCACCCGCGTCTCTAAGCAATTCAGGCGTTGTTTGCAATGCTCTTGAGGTGATGGGGGATCCGGGGCGCTGTGGGATTTCTGTCTCTATCGCTTGTACTGAGGCGTCCTGTATGGCTAGGGAACCATTGGAGTTTGCCTTGAAAGAAGTCTTCGTTAGTATGTTGATCAAGATCCAAAGATGTGAGATATCCTCAACTGTACGAAGAAGGGACCAAAGCCTCGAGTGTTTTCACACTGGGAGCGACCGCAACTTCGAACTCAATGGCCACTCTCTGCACTTGTGTTGACACTAGACAGACTCAACAAGCTTCGCGTTACCTCCGAGACATACACCTTTGTTCACGAGTGAATCCAAACTTGCTGCACATTAGTTAAGGGCAGGTGATGCTTACTGAGGGCTTAAGTGACGGTCTTCCCCGCCTTTCGATCGGATCGGCGCCCAACCCCCTAGGGAGCGGCGAGCGCTCAAGTGTAGCTGAGTCTTGCTCAGTCTTTGATGAATCTCGAGTCTGTAGCTGGCAGAGACAGGCTGATGTGTTGAACTTCACTTGGAGGTGCAAGCTGTTGATGCTTCTTCTCGGTCGGTGGTCGGTAGCGCCTCAGGAGCATGATGTCGACATCAGCTCTTGGTGTCTCTTTCGAAGAGTGAGAGCAAGTGCCATATCTATAAGAAGCCTACAAGGCAATGTGAGAGCGTTTCCAGGTACGTGAGAAGGACTGTAGAGTGATCCTTACCGTGGTGATGCCGTGTAACGTCATGCTAGATGGGGAGGGTCGTCCACCGCCAACTTGAGTGATCTTGAGCATGAAGACACACAGAAGCTTCAATATGATATAGAATACTTCAGAGACTTGGAGATATCGTGAAGCTTGACGGAAACGGTAGAAAATGCTGCGTTGGTGCAATGTGGCGGAGTTACGACTCGGCGCTGTAGACCTGAAAATGGCTGGTATGGGTCCAAGATTAATACCTTACGAAATCAGCAAAATTAACAGACATAGACAAGAAAATCAGCGTCACAAAGGTCCGACGGGAATGCTGAAGCAAAGTGCCATCAGGTCAAAGAATCATTGAAGAATGTTTGCTGTTTGCACCCTGTTATTGTTTTGTCTTACTGCTTTTCTTTGACATTTAGTAGCTTACCAGCAGCTTTTTCATTCATCAATATGCTTTACAGAAGACAATGAGATTGCAAACTGATTAGAAACACAGTTTCTTCTCAGGTACTGTTGCAGCGGAGTAGGCATATGGATATACCTATGGCATTGCAGTACTCATGAATTCTAATAGGCCTATGGCATGCAGACTACGAAAACCCTAGTGGTTTATTGCCCTGTAGAAACCCTTCAGTGGATGTAGTTCTCGTGTAACAGTTGATGTTGGCCCCTATGCGAGAAGTCTCCGCTCCAGCCGGCGTCGGTATCCGGCACTATGCCATGTCGCTGCACCACCATGAGTGCTTCACAAACACATTAAATCACATCAATGAAGCTTAAACGTGTATTCATGGCACCAGAGATCACATTCAGACAGTTTGCACCACCGTATCTTCATGATTCGTGCGTCCAGAGCGATCTGTCGTAGCTGTCGAAACACAGGCTGTGTCACTGAACTTGCCCTACCCCTGGATCCCAAGCTTCACCGTGTCGTGACCGCTACCGCCGGTGTACTCACCGTGGCCTTGCTCTCTACTGTATCTCCACTCGCTTCCCAAGCTCACAACAACTTCTCCCCCTCTTCTCCCCAGCATCACCAACAACAAACACGGTAAGTCTCTTTCTTTCCTCAACGTCAGCATATCACAACCCATATCAAGTGCCCTCTTATTGAGAAGCTCTTTCTTATCATCCTCATCTTTTTCTAGTGTTCTGGAACTTGTTGTTGCTCCTTGACTTGCTGCCGTTCCTGTGGCTCTCTGTGTCTTCTCGCGAGAACATCACGAGCTTCCCCTTCTTAACCACCACACATCGCACAGCGGGCTTCAGATCACAATAACACTGAGATTAAGGCGGACTTACTATCGTCATCGCTAGCTTGAGTTACAGCGCTCGTTGTTGCCGTTCGTGTGGTCCCCTTTGTTCTCGCGCGAGAAGCTCACGATCTTCCCCTTCTCAACCCGCCACACAACACACAACCGGCTCCATTCCAAGATAGCACGGAGACGATAGCTACCTATTCATCTTCTTTGCCATCTTGAGCTCCGGTGCTTGCTGTTACCCCCTCACTCGTCACCTTTCGCGTGGCCCTCAGTGTCTTCTCGCCAAGAGATCACGAACTTCTCCCTCAACTTAACACACAACAAACAACAGGCTTCTGTTCGCGATGAATACTGAGCGGAAGCCTATCTCATAATTTCAATCGGCTTCTTACGTTCTTCCTCTCGTTGGCGCCCCTCAACTTGTGGCAGCTCACTTCAACCTCCGCAACTTCTCAGGAGGGATCACAACCTTCACCTTCTCAACTCAACACCACACAATCCACATACTTCAGATCACGATAACTATAAACTTGAAAGTTTCCTAGTCACAACAGTCGTCTTCTCGAGTTCTGGCGCTTCTTGTTGCAACTTCACTTATTGCGGCTCCCTTGGTCTCCTGTGTCTTTCGCGAGAAGATCACGAGCTTCACCTCAACTCAACACAACACACAAAACAAAACAGACTTCGAATGATAATTGATACTAACTTTGAGACTATCTAGTGATACTATAGATCCAGTCTCTCAATTTCAAGCAAAAACGCAGAACAACGCGCCGACAAGGTTAGTGAATTGCTGCCCCCTTATCAAACAATCCCCGCCGTTTCCTCTTCCTACAAGTTGTTCTTCCTCCTTACAACATCCGTCCCCCTCCCTACAACACGCATTTTCTTCATTACAACAACCATCTTTCTCCTGAAACATCTAACTTCTTTCTTACAACATCATTGTATCAATTTGAAGAAGTTCCCATCATCCTGTTGTCACTTGTCGGACCTCACTTCGCCGACGAGGTAAATGAACTGCTGCCCCTCCTTCATCGAAACAACAAAGCCATCACCTCCATCACCTCTTCCTACACATTTTCCTCCTCCTTCTTCTTCACCGCATCCCTCCATCCACTTGAAGCTCGTATTATCGTGTTGCTACTTGTCAGGCCTCACTTCACTGGCAAGATTCATGACTCACTGTCGCCCGTGCAAGACATCAAAACCAGCACCTCTTTCTACTCTCCCCATACTTCTTTCTTCTTCCTTCAACATTGCCATCTAACTCAAGTGATCTTCTTGCTACTTGCCAGACTTCAACTTGCCAACGAGGTCCATGAATCACTGGTCCCACCCAGTCCCCCTTATCAAGACACCAAAACCATCTCCTCCTTCTCCGCTCCTCACACTTCCTCCTTCTTCCTTTCAACATCCTCCCTCAACTTGAAGCTAACATTGTCGCGTTGTCAGCCAACGGAACTCACTTCGCCCCTGGTGCCGTCATCACCATGTTGACACCCGAGCATCGAACGCCGCACACGGTTGCGTCTACCAACCGTACGATTCGAAACGCTTTCTCTGCCCTGAACATGCACTACTCGGGCGAAGAGGAGGAGTCGGAGAGCGATGGCTCTCTCAAATGTAAGTATCTCATTCCAGCACATCTGATTCTTCTCCCTGTGCTGCCTTGGCTGCGAACCCATCGCAGGATGGTTTGATTTCCACCGAAAGCACGCCGGCTTCTTGAGTCTTGTCTTCTCAGTATCATCTTATCTTTCCTGTCTTCTGTTTTCTCCTCCACCACTTCCTTCTCCGGCGCCAAGTCGGGCTTCTTTGTTTTATCGCTGGCCGCAATCTGTCAAGAGACGATTGTCTTACATGGCTCATCTTCTGGAACTCATCTCATCTCTTTTGTATCACATCCAAGAGGAAAAACTAACGTTTCTACTCTTTTCTCCCCTCTCTGCCTTGCCTGTCCTTCGACATGAAGTCGGAGACTTTGTGGTTTGATTTCTGGTGAAGACACCCGTTTCTCACGCCAAACGTCTTTGAAATTCTTTCATCCCCTTCTCGTTTCTTCGATGGGAAAAGGTCCTCGCGCTTCCTCGGAGTGTCAGCGGCTACTCTCGTGGTGTCGTGGTAACTCTGGGGATAGCCCCTTTTCGTGTTTTCTGGCGAGCAAGCAGCTCAGCGGCTTTTCCCGAACAAGCTTCACTTTTCATCATTTTCGCCATTTCTGGAACAAGCAGATGTACTAACAAAATTCAGCCTCTCCTAGCCGACCGCTCTTAAGCTCCAAAAGGTAGTCACTGGTTTGAGCACGAATTCAAGTTGAACTTTGCTGACAGAAGTCCACAGCATGCCATCTCTGATCCAGAGAGACGATGTTTCCCAGCCTGAATACAGTTCTTACCCCTACAACAACCCTCATCAAGCTGGCCAAGGCAGTGTTGAGCCCGCCACTCAGGTTATGGCGAACCAGGCACAGCCGGTGCCTATAGGCAGTTTTATACCTATGGACGAGTTCGCTCGACCCATCACCACCGTGGCAGCTAACGTGGGAGTCGGCAACAGACACCGAGAGTTTGACGCCCAGTCTATTTACCCTGGGGATGCCTGTCTGTTTGTGGCCAAGTGAGTAACTTGTTTCTTCGCCATGTAATACATGTACTAACCTTGGGCCCAGCCTCCCTCAACACGTCGATGATCTCACCTTGAGGGTTTCACTCACCAAGCACTTCGGAAAGTTCGGTACAGTCTTCGTCAAGGTCAAGCGCGACCGCATCAGGCATATGCCCATGGCCTTTGTTCAGTACACTGTGAGTTGACCATGGTAGTCATCAGTTATCTTTGACACACGATGGACTAACTTCTTATTAGCAAATCAAGCACGCCGATGTTGCGGTGCGTGAGGCTCGTGGAGATATGATCCACGGCCGTGCTATTCGAGTTGAGAAGTGCGGCGGAAACCGTGCGTCCTCCCGGCAAAACTTCTATGTCCAGATGCTAACTTCCAACAGTCTCCTACATTATCTGGCGCAAAGATACTCGCCCCGTTCTAGAAAAAGAGGCTCTTTCTATTTTTTCCCGCTATGGACCAGTTCAGAAGGTCGAAGTTCTTGACTATGATGCTCAGACCAAGCTCGCCGTTCCTCCCAGTCTTCGTATACTGTACTCCAGATTTGACCCCAAGCGCAATGTCATTCAGGTAAGTTCTATCCCAGACAACTCCATTAATCGTAGAGCTAATATAGTTTAAGGATGTCGGCCCTAACACGCCATTCGTCATCATGGCTTTCGATCCCAAGATGGTTCAGAAGCGTTCTGACCGCCCGGCCGACGATCAAACCTTCATGGAGATGTACGAAAAGGACTGTCGCTCAGTGTTTTTCGGCGGACTGCCTCATTATGCTGACGAGGCCATGGTCTACCGACTGGCTGGCATCTGCGGTCATATTCGTTCTGTTGATCTACGAACTTCCCCTGACCAGGACGGTGGTCGTAAGTAACTCCCGTCCATCAACTTGGTCTCAACTAACTGTTCCAGTCCCTCACCCTTGGGCATTCGTCGAGTACGACGAGTTTGATGTCCCTGACAGAGCCATGGAAGAATTCGTAAGTTCTTCCTTTGTCTTCCGTCGGGATCCGATTGCGTACCGAATGTCTGCTAACACCTGTCCCAAGAATGGCAAAGAAGTTGAAGGCTGCATCCTTCGGGTCGAACGAAAGAGAACCAAGCCCGCCCCCGAAGCTGTCGCTGTTCCTCAAGCCATCGGCACTCGTCTGCCCGACTCTGGCCTCCACTACCACAACCATGGTTTCCGTTTTCCAGACTCTGGTTCACGCTTTCCAAACACTGGCCCCTCCCGTGTTGTTAAGTCTGGTTCCTCCAGAATGCCTAGCAGTACAGATGATGCGCGTATGTACCCATCACCTCTCCGTCCGATCAAGCGTCCCCATGGTCGCTTCGATCCTCGGGTCGTCTCTGCGGCTGCTACTCCCAACAGCCGCCGCATGGTTTCGAGCACAGGCCTCTCTCAGGAGGAACAGGAGTTTCTAGAGCATCATCGCCTGGAGGACTTACTCAGGCCGGAGACTGTGCAGCCCAGACCGCAGCCCATTCCGACCTTGGCAGTCCCGACTGCCAGCTTAGACTCGGTCACTCCAGTTCATTCTCCGGAGAAGTACGAGTCTGGTAACGCAGTTCGGTTCGCTCCGTCGCCGAGCACCCTGCCGTCTCATGCCGGGTCATCTCCCATTCCCCTTCAGATACCTGCTCCTCCTGCAGAGTTCAGTCCGCCGAACCTCCGAGCTTTCAGGGACCGCCTCGCTGCAGATGCACAGTCGCGGGTTACGGCCTTTTCACCTGCTGCAGAGCTTGCTGCGAGACGATGTGAGGTTGCTGCTGAAGACAAGGCCAATGGCAAGGGACATCGCCGTGCTGTTTCCATGTTCATCACATCGACCTATCCGCCTCCTCTTGACCTTTCGGAGAGTGACGACGGCACTTGGCGCGAGAGTGGAAGCTCGCCAGACGAGCAGGGCACGCGGAAGAAGAAGGCCAAGAGTTGCCTTATCCGGCGTCGCCATCTATCCGAGGAGAATTTGAAGCGCAACCTCTTGTACCAGTCCAAGCTTAAGGGAACATATGCTTCCGAGGAGATGATGCGCGGCAGAACGCTCACTCGCGAGACCGACGAGGCCCGTGAGAAGAATGGCAAGTCTCGAAAGAGTGATGCCACAGAGCGAGCCAAGGAAGGACAGGTCGTTGTTGCCTCTCAGCAAGCCCCGGAGGGTCAGCTTGTCGTTGCTGCTCAGCAGCAAATGTACCAGCCTGCGATGCCATACGCACACATGGTCCCTCAATACCCTCCTCCTGTGCCTCCCATGGGTTATATCCCCATGCCACCTTCAGCCATGGCGCCGGTTACTGCTCCAGGTGGCTTCACCTATATGGATGTGCCTCAACATCCTCATCTGCATGTCCACGAACAGATGCAGATGTATGCAGGCACCTCTCACCTTGGGTATGCAGGCCCAGGGCCATCCCGGGTGCAGTATGCTGCTCCCCCACATCTCGTCCCCATGTACCAAGGGCAACCTCAGGTGCCATTCCAGGGACACCACCAACGCGAGTATCACGAGCCCATGACTGTGTCTCAAGATGCTCGCAACCACCCACACCAAAGCCATGGTCGACCTCAGTACCAAGGTCGCCGCCATGCTTCATACGCGCATCCTCAGCAGATGCATCACCAGGGTAATTACAGCGGTATGCCCCACTCCAACTTCACTCCCCGGGGACCAAGAGAGTCCTTCCACCAGAGCCGCCAGCGACAGGAAGCAGAGCGCTACCGTCGCTATAACTCTTAGATATCCAGACACCCTGCCACAACCTCTATATCCAGGTATATAGTAGATGGCCTCTTGGTGTTCAACTTCTCTCCGACGACCAAACCTGATCCTCCAGCTCGATCTTTTTGGAGCCTTTGTTCGACATTTCTGATCTTCTCTTTCGATTTCCTAGCTTGCAAGTGCTATCCACAGCTATATATATCCATGCGAGCCTAGGAGCCTAGGCTCCGTCGCCATTTCTAAAGCTGGACCTGATCGCTCTTTAATGACTTTTTTTTGGTTCTCGAAAAGTTTTATTCGCAACCAGCTACAGGTTTTTTAATCCCCTGCCAGACACATCACAACACCTGCATGCTAGGCATGCCTTTTCCCCGGAGCCACAGCACAAAGACAGACGCCAGGATTTACAAGAGACATCACACCAATCAATCATATCGGCTTGGATGCCCTTAGACAGAACATATCTTCGACACGGCAGGGTTGCATGAGACTGGATTGCTTTCGGAACCACGGTCAGATACGAGGGACGAGGTGTCTCTGTGCTTTCTCTTCTATGTACGGATTTGTTTACTTCACGGTTTCCTTTCATTTCGCTTCCTTTCTTTACTGCTCTTGATTTATATTGTCAGCCGTCCCTAGAAAAGCACAAAAAAAGAGAATAAGAGAGCAATCTCACCAATGGGACTTTGTCCCACCAAAACTCTTGTCCCCAATGCACGCAATCGTGAATGAATGACTGAGTGAGCGAGTGAGTGATGTGACGATATGACTGAGACCGACGAAAAGGGCCGAAAGTTGCCACATCTGATGATATGATATGATGTCCCTCAGCTTGCTCAGGTATATTCAGCGTCGGCCGATCATCCATCGTGGGCCATGATCATGCGGTTTACAGTGGCCCAAGGATGCTACAGTGACCCCCACTCTCCATAGTAAACGCGACAAGCATTTGATGGTCCAGATTTCCTCGATGCAGGCAATTTGGCGATAGAACGTTGCTAAATCGGGTGTAGGAGGTTGTTCTATTCCTACGCTAACTAATTATCCCAGGCCAGACCAGACCAGACCAGACCAAACCAAACCAGGAGCGGACTTTTTTTTTTAGTTGACTTATTTGCAATTTTTCTCGCTCTCTCTCTCTTCCTTCGCCTTCACTTACATCACGTTAATTGACAAATTCAACCGAAGGAGGATACAAACGCATCTCATCAGCAAAGAATCGTCGACTTGAAATTCACTCATAATGGGCTTTCCCTCAAACACGGCGTCCAATGCCGTCATCTATGTCACTTATGCCCTGTTCCTGTTTGTCTCCGATCTCGCTTACATTTTCGTATTGAAAGCTAATCATCAGAACAGACTCATGGGAACTGGCATTGCTTGGAAGATGAGAAATCAGTCAAAGGCCGATTTCCTATCAGGAAACGGAACTCAGACGGGTCAGAAAATCCCCAGTTACGAAATGCTTGTGAGAGGCGACAAGGCAACTTTGCTCCTCTACTCACAAACATCTCATCTTTTAGCTCAACCTACAGAGAACACAGACTGACCACAATAATAGCCTTCCCTCTGGCCCTCAACTTCATCGCCTCCGGTGAGTAGAGCCAAAAGAGCTCTTGCTACAACAAACTCCGGAGCGGTGGCAAACTGCAGCATGTCAGCAAAAACGAAGAACACGGGCTGTGAGACCTCGCACAGAGACCACAGCCTGAAACTTCTCGGTCGAGTATATACCAGTCAGAAGATGAACGAGCAGGTTCGTACATTGAAAGAAGATCTTCCTTCTCTTCCCCCTAGCCCTCCTGAGATGCTCTCAGACTCTGTTGCTACTAACCCCATCCAGCTCAGTTGAGGTCACTCTCAGCTGAGCTGGGTAACTCGAACTACCTGCTCCAGAGAGGCAATCTTGGGAGGCTGGGGGGAGAGGATGCGGCTCACTACGGGCGCTGAGTTGACGTATCGTCTGGATCCAACCTCGGAGCATGTTTGCGATTGCAGACATGTCTGTTCTTCTGGGGAGACCCTGGCGTGCGACGACGAAGCTGAGATTGTACCGTAAATACTCGATCAAGTTAATGCTTGCGTGGGAAAAGTGTTGCCGCTCCAATCTATCCCTCGCCCCCCTGCAACGTTGGAATGACAACTGACTCCTATAGCTCTCGGATCTGGTATTCTCTTCTCGTACCCTGAGTTGGCCACTATTTCCGGTGTCCAGGGCATGATCGTCTACGCTCTTGCGTCGTCGCTGCCCATGCTCATCTTTGGATACCTTGGCCCTATCATCCGACGACGATGCCCTGAGGGTTTCGTGCTCACTGAGTGGACTCGCCAGCGATATGGTGTTATCACTATGCTGTATCTGAGCTTCATGTCTCTTGTGACCTTGTTCTTGTACATGGTTGGTGAGCTGTCGGCTATTGGACAAGTTGTGAATGCCATGACTGGTCTCAAACCTCTTCCGATTATGATCGTTCAATGCGCTGTCACAACTATCTATACCTGTGAGTTTCCCTTTGTTGAGACCATATGCCTTGTCTAACAGTCCACAGCCCTCGGTGGATTCAGAATCTCGTTCATCACCGATGTTGCCCAGGGTACCATGGTCATCGGTCTCGTCATTATCGCCGCCATCACCATTGGCGCAAAGACTGAGATTCAGCGACCTCTCATCGAAGAGTCTGGTCTTACCGAGCCCAACCTCCTCGGCTGGCAGCTTCTGTACATCCTACCTGTTGCTGTTTTGACCAACGACTTCTTCCTCTCTTCTTTCTGGCTGCGAACTTTCGCTTCCAAGACTGACAAAGATCTTCGAATCGGTACCACCATCGCCACGATCGTCATTTTGTGTATCCTCACTCTTGTTGGTTCCACTGGTCTGATCGCCGTTTGGTCCGGAGCTCTGTCACTGGAGGACGCTGCTGGTTCTGGATCAGTCGCTTTCTTCGTGCTCCTCGAGACCCTTCCCAGCTGGGTTGTTGGCATTGTGCTTGTCATGGTCGTCACCATGAGCACAGCTGCGTTTGATAGTCTCCAGTCTGCTATGGTCTCCTCCGGCTCCAACGATCTCTTCCGTAACAAGCTCAACATCTGGTACATCCGTGCCTTTGTCGTCCTCATCATCATCCCCGTCATCGTCATTGCTCTCAAGGCCCCCTCCGTTCTTCAGATCTGGCTCATCACCGACCTCATCTCCGCCGCTACAATTCCCGTTCTGGTGATTGGTCTCGTCGATAAGTTCTACTGGTGGCGCGGCTTTGAGGTCGTTGTCGGTGGTCTTGGTGGTATCCTCACCGTGTTCATCTTTGGATGCGTCTACTACGGTAATGCTCAGGAGGCCGGTGAGCTTCTCCTTGTGCAGAAGGGTCTCTACGGCAATGACTGGAGTGCCTTTGGTGCTTTCGTTGCTGCCCCTGTTGGAAGTATTCTCTGGGGCTGTGGTGCTCTCGCCCTCCGTCTTTCCTACCAGTACATGTCTGCTAAGATTCGAGGACATCGCTTTGATGCTCTTGATCGCCCCGTGGACCCTCGTCGATCGAGCACCGAGGAGGATGTTCCCACTGAGAACCTCGTTTCTTCGACCCCTGGCAAGTTCTTTTAAAGGGGACACTAAGCAGATGCCTTTGGATTCTGTTCTACCAAGAAAGTGTGACAATCAATTGGGGGTGTGATATAAGATCGGTTTCGCGGTTGAATGATTTGGTGAAAGGTAAACGATAGGTTAATCAAGAAGCTTTATACCAGTATTTAAGCCTCAACCTAACTGTTCAACTCGGTTGTTCCCATGCTGCAACCTTCTTACAGACCTGCAGCACTAGCTCAGAACTTGCATAGCATGAGAATTACTATGTCTGCCATCTTAATCATTATTCTGTCCTGATAAAAACAGAGCCAGGACAAGCCACTCCCTCCCCTAGTGATGGCACTCAGTTTATATGTCAAGACACCAGGGATACCACAGCCACGGCTTGCTATAGTGGCATCCCCAGTGATTCATAATTCAGCACAAATACCACCAGCACAACATCAGCATCAAATCAATTGATGTGTTCTCATTTGCCTTTCAATGCTACTGTCTTCAGTATCACCTTCTACATCTGAACTTCAGTGATGCTCTCAAATACACCATCACAGACAGAAATTGACCTCTTAAACTGAATTGGAGAAGTACTTGATAACCGTCCGTTCGCCAGTCTGAATGCAAAGGTATTCTAAAATATAGTACAAAACATGCTCATCATACAATATACACTCTCATTTTACATGTTCCCTCCTCCTCCTCCTCTGCTCACTAACATCATGAGCATTCCAGCGTATTTATACAATTTTTGCACCTTTTTATTTTTATTTCAGAGGCCCTTCCCATCCAGCTCGTTTGGCCTGTTCCCTGGTGATCCAGTCCTGCTCCTCCTGGAACGCTTCTAGAGTTGTTGGAGAAATGGTTCCCCATATGCGCCATTGGCCAGATTGGAATGTCTTCTCGCTGATCTGTCGTGAGACCACCACGTATTCGATCTTGTCCTGCACCTTTGTGCTTCCGGGGATGAGCTCGCCCGTGGCCTTCTTATATTTCGCTACCTTTTGTGTTGAGGCAATCGCAACAACGGCCTGCTCTGTGCTGTGCTCCTTATCGTGAGGGTTCACGTTGTGGACCTGGTGTGCCATTACACGAGGGTACGCCCATGTCGAATTGAGCTTGAGCAACTCAAATGTGACACGCTCGGCGGGGTTTCGACGATCGATAGCGGCGATGAGCTTCTTTCCGAACTGGCCCAGACATAACTCGTTGACGGCAGCCTTGTCACCGGCAGCAAAAGCCCCGAGCAACTCTATGTACATGTTCTTAGCTGTAGGTGCAATCTTGCTTCGGGCGATCTTCCACTTGGGCCGCGTTGTCCAGTCGGGCATAGACTTGAGCTTCCACTGGAGGAGAGACAGGTATTCGAAACCGAATTGCCGGAGTCGGTACCATGAGTAGTTGAATAGGTTGGAGGCGCCGGAGGGGTATCGTGAGAATGGAAGAGAGACAAACGTGCCTTTGCGCTGTTAGTCTTCTCTCATGGTTCAAATTACTTGTCTACAGTCTCAATTGGTGCATTGAGAAGTCTGGGATCCTAATGATCCTCATGATAACTCACCAGGAAATAGAGGACCACCTCCACCCTTAAAGTACTCATCATTGGCCTTCTTCTGAATCGCCGACATCGATTGAGTATCCGTCTTCTTGGTATCCTTAGAAGCCGCCTTCTGCATCTCTCGCAGAATCTTTCCCTTGGAGGGCATAGACATGTATCGACATTGGACCCTCGCCGCTCCGAGAACGCTCTGGCGCAGAGCGGCCGGGCGTAGCGCCTTTGCCGAGAGAGACATTGGCGAACCTTTTGTTACGAATTTGCTGAACCGAGAGAATCGAGACGTAGGAATTGATTACAGGGACACCCGGTGGTTACCCGCGGCGCAGGGTCATTATCGAGCTCGAGCTGGCTTCGGCAAACGACGTCTTCTGCCGTTGAAGAATTTCTTGGGTTCTGGGCTGATGGCGGATCAAATATGCCCCGCCGACCGATGCCGGTGGGCGGTGAAAATGTGGGGGATCTCCAGGTGGAATTAGACCAATTGGCACATGCCAGACATGTGTAAATTATGAACATCCCCAGTTGCAGAACCGCAACTTTACAACGACATCACTGCTCCACGGCCTGAAACTCGACTAAAGGGTCAATTTTGGTCCTGTACCGTTGCCATTATCATATCTCATGTTATCAGACTCTCGGTGAGCCAATTGGGCTCCAGTAAACAGCTTGCGACAGCTTCAAACTCGACATCATACCTAAACACCGAAATTACACATCATGAGGGCCACACAAACGCTCCTCTCAAGAGGCTTCTTCGGCCGTAGTATGGATGAGCTCAGGCGGCGCACGCAAATAGGTAGACTCCACCCAATCTTCGCGATGTTCTAAAGCTAAATGTTGCAGCTGTGAGCTTTGAGGCCATCAAAGGCGCTACACAACCCAAGCCTCTTTACGAGTTCAACACCCCCGATAGCGTTCGCGACTGCATCGTCATGACTGACAAGACCATCGGCGGCTTCTCAGAGAGCAACTTTGACTTCCACAAGTCCACCGATGCCAACAACGACCCCAAGATACCTTCTGCCTATGCCCGTTTTCATGGCAACATCTCTACTCGCCTCCCCTCCGACCGCCCCAATATCCAACGAACTGGCTTTGCCGGCTTTCGGTCTCCGGATCAAAGGCCAACTGCCTTCGGCCGTTCCATGTGGGATATTGATCCATACATCTACCTCGCCCTGCGAGTCAAGTCGGATGGCCGCAGTTACTTTGTCAACTTGCAAACCGAGAGTGTCGAACCATCAGATCTACACCAACATCGGTTATTCCCTAAGCGCCCAGGCCAATGGGAAACAGTGCTCATAAAATGGAACGACTTTGTCAGGACGAATCACGGCTTTGTGGTGGAACCTCAAACTGAGATGCTTCGACAGAAAGTCTTGACTGTGGGTATTGGACTAACAGATCGTGTTGATGGTCCATTCGAGTTGTGTATCGAGAGAGCGTGGGCCACCAATGATCCCAGTGAGGTAGAAGTGACAGAAGAACCCAAGGCTGAGACTGTGGCAGAGGGAGGCCAGCTAAGGAATAAGAAGGGCGAAAAAGTACGGTGGTAGACAAACAAGCATTATTAGTGTCGCATGGGGCATATAGCATGATTGCGTGTGTATTCGTAAAGTTTCATGTTCTTGGATATGAATCCTCTCTAGGACTGGTTGAGATACTACCCGTCTCTGTATAAATAAATGGTATAATGAACTCCCATATGTCGTTTCAAGCAATGCCAATGATTCAAATTTGCCATTACCAATGCCTACCCGTCAAGACTGAGTGATTCAGCAGTCTTTCGCAATGACACATACGCTGCAGCGTAATCTGCAGCCAGAGCCATATCCCCAGTCAGCTTCATGATCATCGCCTTCTTTGCCATCATTTGGCATTGCATGTTGATGTCTTCGACACTTGAGTAATGATCAAAAGACTTTTGCACCGCCGCGAGAGCTTTCGTCATGTATTCCGATCGTTTGGCTGATTTGGGTTCGCATTTACCAGCAAGTCCCATGTTGGCATCGGCGAGGTAGCTGTAGAGCTGGGCTGTCAGACTCTCAGTCTCACACTCGAGTGAACGGGGTATGATAGCCAACAAGAGCTGAGAGGCTGCTTCAAACTCCTTCAAAGAGACCAGAATATTCGAAACACAGCCGATTGCTTGCCAAAGGCAGGGTATCAGACGAGCTCCCCACGATATGCTCGCAGCTCGCATTGCTGTCGTGAACCCTCTCTGCGGCCGGCCACACTTATCAAGAAGAGAAGCTTTTAGGAGCAAGAGTTTGACCTTGAGCACCACATCTTTCTTCTCATTTTCTAACTGCGACATCATGCTGTCGACTTTTGCAAAGGCTGCTTGAAGATCTCCACAACGAGTAAGATAGTCAATGTGGAGGGTGTCTACCAAGAACGCCATATCAGGTTCTAGATCATCCATCTTTGATTGGAGGATCTGAGATAGAAGCCGTTCCGCTCCTTCGAGATTGTTGTGATGTAAGTCTCTTTTCAGCTTGATGACACCTCGGTACTTGTGCCAGTACTGGCTGGGCTTCCAGGATCTCAGTGAGTTATCCTCCAGGCTTTCCAGTTTAGTCATTGCATCGTCGTATTTTCCCCTTGAAGCAAGTAGTAGAGCGAGTCGGCAAGTCAACTTCAGTTCATCGTCAAATATGGCATTGCGGGCGTGGCATTTCAGGAATACCTCGCAGGTTGCTGACGATAGGGTCGAGAGGCCAAGCCTGTCCCAGAGAGCTGAAGTGAGTGAAAGGTGTGACCCAAACATGTTGTTCATATTCCTCTCTACGATGATGTGAGAGCTTCGCACGATCGACTCAAAAGCCGTAGCCACGCTGTCGCCGTTCAATAGTCCGAGCTTCGCTTCGCTGAGGAGAACTGAGCTCCAAAGCGTGAACATGCCTGTCTCTCTGGCCTTAACACGGAGAAAGGCCAAGCTTTCTTTGCCAGTACCGAGTAGGCTATTCGATTCCAAATCCTGGACGAGATCGGGATGGGCACGGCCGAAGTGGAAGAGCCAGTTCAAGGCAAAGTTGAGGCAAGTCATATCTCGGTTCTCTCGCGCTGTCGACACGGTTTCAAGCATGGCTGCTACAGCTTCTTTATAACAACCAAAGTCGGCTTGCAAAACAGCCAAGTTCATCAAAGCGTATTGGTAGAACAGGCGATCTCTGTTCTGCATGGTGTAGTCAAAGTAACGGTGCAAATAGTCGAATGCGTTGGGATAGTCTCCAGCTCTCCATGCATCGAGGAATCTACCCCACGTTAGTCGAAAGGTTCATCGATGTTGATGCGAGATAATGTACTTGAGATAGTGTGTGAGACTGGGAATGAGATAGCTGTCGTTGAGTAGATCATGAAACTGATGACGGATTTCGAGGGGTATCCTGTTTCCAAATTCTAACGGTGTCAACACGCAAGATCATATGAGTTTGGGAATGACTGACTCTGCATCTGCTCGATTTGGAACTCCAGGAGACTCTCGATGTCATCTGTGCTCACGGGAAGCGATCCACTTTGGTCTCCTGTGAGCATATCACCATACGCCACAGAGGCCAAGTCCATCACGCTCTTGAGATCCCAATCTTCCTGCTCACCCATCAGGAGAACATTGTCGAAACTCAGCCGTCCGAAGCCTGGGATCTTGCGCTTGAGATAAGGGGCTGTTGGTTGTCGATATCGCACAAATTGTTTCCACAGCTCTGTACAGTCGTGGAAGCGTAATCTCTGATACTCAAGTCGCGATCTGCGGACAAAAGCCCCAAAGGGAGAGTTCGCCGAGAGCTTGATGCCTTCTTCTTCTTCTACCGGCTGGCCCAACTCAGCCAGTCTCTTACGCTCCTCCTTGGTTTTGGCCAACAAGCCGGATAGGTTGTCGAAAAAGGTGTGCAGTGCATCCAATGAGTTGATATCCCATAGTTTGCCCAAGAACTGATCCCATAACCTCCGTCCAGGCATGCCCATGAGAAAGGGGTAGCTCCCAAGAAGCTTCTCAAACTCTTTGATGCTTATGACGAGGCTGACGGTTTTCTCTGCCTTGCTCCATCTTTCGGACTGGTCGGCGGATGATTTTGGTGAACAATGATCCATGAGATGAGAGGTGACAAAGGAGAGCACAGGAAGGATAGCATCACTTGGGACAGCTCCTTCAACGTAGAGCTCTATGAGAGTGAGAAGGCCAATCTTGGCCGGGTTGAGATAGCGAGCCATTTTGAGTTGGACCCAATCACACTTTTATAGCGAGTGATGGTAAATGATGAAGATGTGAACAGTCATAGAGTGAGAAGGGTTCAAGAGAGCGCCCTCCAAGTCGGCACCAAGACGCGCCTGTCGAATTGTTAACAGATGAGATCACTCTTGCCCAGGTATGATCTAGCTACTTTAGTGGTATTCTGGCCTTCCCATCTGAGTCAGCAACTCACATTCGATGAGATTATCAACTGTTGCCTCTCGGTTGGCGCGTTTCGTTGTAGAGCGTTTCGTTACTGTTGTTGTTTGGCCGGGCTATCTTCGGAGTATCCGTGTCAAGGCGACTTAAAGTGGGATGACACAATCTCAATTGGTGGGCATGTATCACGACGTCCAAAGCAGAAGAGTCGGGGTACACTGGTTAAAAAAGGATTCTGATCATACTGATCCAACCCTGATACGTCATTTAGTCGCTACAGTGTTCCGTTGAATTTAAGTTCTTGACTTCAGGAAATCTGCCCAAGGCTGAATCCAAACGATTGGCTTAGTTGAAGAGAACAACGGGCATGAATGATGTCAGGACAATATTTAGAACATGCTTGGAACAGAATAGAGAGTGAAGTCGGTTTAGACTTTGGGATGCATGAGCTAATATGAGTGGCTCTTACGACAAGACTCGCAGGCGTTTTAGATGAGAACACTAGAAACTTGATGGCACATCCAGTCTCATGTCACTTAGCGTGCGTGGGAATGATGGTTCAGATTTCAACAGTCAGTCAATTCGAGTCTAGGGAACATGTACAAGGTATCTCCAGAGGGAGTAGTCCATGACGGAGTAGTACAGCAATTGTCCAACGCATGAGCTCTCAACAGATCATACTTAGGAAGCCTTGTCCTTGTTGTGGTAGTTGACCTCGTCGTTCCAGCTGTGCATAGTTAGTATGATATTCACAAACGTCACAGAGCATGATAGCTCGGAGCTCAGTGGCGTGAGAGCTGGCATCCAAGCTTCTTGAAGCTCTTTTGAAGCTCTTGTCCGGAATGATGTCACAACTTACAAGAGAGTCTGTAAAATGTCAGTAAAGTGCCATTGAACCAGAATATCCACTGCAAACTCACCTTGTCACCGTTACCCCACTGGTAGTTCTTGGTGCGGATGTTCTGGTAAGGGTACTCGGTGCGCTCCTCCAGAGGAGGCATGTGGTTCCAGTGCTCCCAATGCTCGTTCCAGAGCCAGTAGGCGTTGGCACCGGCGGCGATGAGGCAGGGGGCGACACCACTTCGATCTTGTTAGCCATTGCTATCCAAACGCATCATCACGACCTCGTCAACTCCAACTTCCGATGGTCCGGGTTCGAAGACAGATTCGTAATTCGCTCAAGGGTTCGGATTCGGACGTACTAGAGGGAGATCTTCTTCCACAGCTCTGTCCATCGTCAGCAACCAGATCCAAAGCTTCCAATTGGCCCAATCCTGCATCGTCGGGTGTCGAACTCACCAGTGGTACCGGCAGCGTGTTCCTTGATATGCTGACGCTCCTTGATGAACTCGTTCTCGGCGGTGCTGGCAAATCGGCGCTGGAGGGGAGCACGGAGCTGCGCAGTGGTGCGCGTGGCAGCGCGGGTGAATCGTACAGCGGACATTGTAGACGACGACGTTGTTGTTCGCTTTGACGGTTGGTGAGTCTAAGGCAAGTTTGTGATCGATCAGGTCATTCTTCGGTTAGAACCGCCAATGAAAATTGCCTCAATTGTAAGGTACCAATTTCACCCGGCCGATGACAGAGCGCACGTGATCTCGTGCTAGGGGCGCGACGTCGAAGGCTCAACACCACGCGGTGGGGCTCTGCGTCATTGTAGGGATCGCGGCCTCCAACTCCGAGTGTCTTGTTGTTGAACGGCAATTACTGGATCGAAACGATTCACACCCTTCTCATCTTACACTTCGGGATTATATACGACAGCCTCTCCCCGATATATCTCTCTATAGCTGCCAATTCGTCCGTCTCCCAAACTCATCGCGAAGTTCCTTCATCCTTCAGCTCATGGTCTCCACAACGTCAGTACCGTGGGATGAGACGTGAGGCGCTCATGGAAGTTGCTTCTTGTACTCTATGAGACTTTTCAACACCAGATTCGATAACTCATAAGTTGCAACCATGGCGTTTCGGATAACCACCTGGAACGGTGAGTTTAGCTGCCTTTTTCTTGGCTTTCCCACTAACACCTTCTGCTGTAGTCAATGGCATCCGGTTCGTGATTCATAGCGAAGAACCCTAAACTCATCCTAATGACCCACCGTTACAGAAATCCTTTCGGTTATCAACCTTGGAGAGAAAAGAGAACCTTTCAAGTACGCTCTCTCATCTAACAACCTGCACCTAACCTCCTCAACTCACAACCACGCAGGCTATGTTTGAGATTCTTGAAGCAGACATCGTTGTTATGCAAGAGACCAAGATTCAGCGAAAGGATCTTCAAGATGACATGGTTCTCGTTCCCGGTTGGGATGTCTTCTTCAGCTTACCGAAGCACAAGAAAGGTACGGCACTCATCCTCATGTGTTCGCCGCAACGCCTGACAATCTTCAGGATACTCTGGTGTCGCTATCTACACACGCAATTCGAAATGTGCGCCCATACGAGCAGAAGAAGGCGTCACCGGCATCTTGACAGCTCCCAAGTCTACAACCAGATACCGCGACCTCCCTGAAGACCAGCAGATTGGTGGCTATCCCCGGCCCGATCAACTTGACGGCATCATCGACGAGGCGACTCTTGACTCTGAAGGTCGCTGTGTCATTCTCGAGTTTCCAGGTTTTGTGCTCTTTGGAGTTTACAGCCCTGCAACCCGAGATGAGAGTCGTGATGACTTTCGCACTGGTTTCTTCCAAGCACTGGAAGTGAGAATACGGAACTTGGTCGCCGCAGGCAAGCAGGTCATCCTTACCGGTGATTTGAACGTCGTACGCTCCGAGCTTGACTCAACCAATGTTTCAGAGACACTACGCAAGGAAGGGATTGAACTCAGCGACTGGATAAGCGCACCTGTGCGGCGCATCTTCAACCAACTCATTTTTGAGGGAAGTGTGCTAGGCGAAAGAGATGAAGGCCGTGAAAAGCCTGTTCTCTGGGACCTCTGTCGTTGCTTTCACCCTGAGCGAGTGGGGATGAACACATGTTGGGATACCAAGCGGAACACACGACCTGCAAACAACGGCAGTCGGATTGACTACGTCTTGTGCAGCGATGGCATCAAGAGCTGGTTCAACTACTCCAACATTCAGGAAGGCTTGATGGGATCTGACCATTGCCCAGTCTTTGCGACTTTGTCTGACAAGGTGACGGTGGGCGACAAAGAGTGTGCGTTGCTCGAGATGATGAACCCCCCGGGTATGTTCAACGGGGACGAGCGTCTTCGAGACTGGACCCCAAAGGATCATCTTCCTTTGTCTGCGAAGCTGATACCAGAGTTTGACCGCCGGCAAAGCATCCGCGATATGTTCACAAAGAAAGCCGCCCCTCCACGAGAGTCGACGAGGACAGACACAGCTGCAGAACCCTTGAAGAGCGGAAATAGTAGCGCCTCAGAATCACTCAACAAAGCAGAGGAAGCTTCAGGGTCGCCGACCAACGCCTCCTCCACACTGAGGCTGGGCGAGACTACCAACTCAACCAAGCTTGCAGCATCCCAGCCTAGCTCCAAAAGACCTGGAACGGCCGCCGACACGACAAGTCGACCATTCAAGAAGACCAAGTCTTTTACAGGCGCCAACGACACCAAAAGCAAGGTGACGCAGGGCCAACGAACATTACAGGGATTCTTCAAGCCAAAAGCTCCCGCGGCTCAAGAAGGCAAAGCAGAGCTAGAAGCGGCAAGTTCGACGCCATCTACAACAAAGACACCTGCAGGATCAGGGAAAGCGCCAGTAAGCGCACAGAGACTGTCGAATACCCCGCAGGCTACACTTACAGAAAATTCATCACCAACAGTCCCTCTACGCGGCAAGGATCCCGAACCCTCGGACAGGGTGTTTGACCCGATCGAGGCAAAGGAGTCGTGGTCCAAGCTGCTGGGTAAGAGGGTTGCACCAAGATGTGAACACGACGAACCCTGCATCAGCTTCACCACCAAGAAGCCCGGAGTCAACTGTGGTACGTTATACGGCGGCAGCTGATTCAAAGTGCATGCGGTGGCGTTGCCGTTACCCAACGCTGCGGCTGCAACGTCGCTTGCCGATGCAAAGTCAAACACAGAAGCTAATTTTGATGACACTACAGGTCGAATGTTCTACATCTGTCCGCGACCGCTAGGACCATCCGGGGAGAAAGAGAGAAACTCGGAGTGGCGCTGCAGTACATTCATATGGAGCAGTGATTGGACTGGCTCATGATCGGAGTCCAGGGAGTTGGGAAGTGCAGGAGTCTGGTTGGGAATTTTTTACATACACTACGTTGAGAGCTGTACAGTAGGGAACTTATCTGGGTTACGATTAATGGTACCAAGTTGCCATGTCACTGACAGCATCGCAATCACGATAGATTCAAGTCTTTGGTCTCTCTTGTATTTCTTTCCACCATAGAACAACGCGATACGTTGTCAATGTGCTAGCTACCTATCCATTACGCTCCCTGTCTTCAGAGAAGAGATATGTCCTCAACCTAGTGCAATTAGAAACAAAGCGAGTGGGTTGCGCCGCTTGCAATCCACGGGTATCGTCAATTCCACAAGTACATCGCTTCCTTCATCAGTGTCCCAAACCCCAGGCAACCGAGATTGAGCAAACGACTAGCAGTTTTTCCAGTCTCCCTATAGAAAACTGAATTAGTGACTGCTGTTGAGCTTTATGTTCTTCGACTTACGTTTGTCGTCTGAGAATTATGCTCAAATCACAAAGGTGGCTAGTGCTTGTCGAGATGAAGAAGTTCCCATATAAGCCTCTTAGGCGGTCATCTGCTGTGTAAGAGCAGTAGTCGCTGTACTGCTGTCAGACGAGGCATTGTTGCGACGGCGTCGCTCAGAAGGACGACGAGGGCGGTACTGGTAGTCGGGGTACTGTCGGCGATGTTCGGCCTTTTTCTGATCCGCCATCTGCTTGTAGAGTGCGCGAACCTCACGGGTCTCTGAGTTCCAGAGGCGGCCGAGGACCTGGGCTAAAACGATGTCAGAGATGTCTCGTAAATGGGTATGAACTACTTACAGATTTCATTGTTGGTGATGTCGGGGCGCTGAGCCTTGATCGAGTGGTGACGTTCCTTACGGTAAAGGATGTAGGCATTGGGAGGTCGTGGGATCTTGGCAGGGAAAGCAGGTTTCTCAGGACGGTGAATGAAAATGACTTCAGGAGCACCGGGAATGTTGACCAGCATTCCACCCTTAGCAAAGAAGTCACGAGGAGCTCCGAGGTAGTAGCAGTTGTTCTGAGTGTCGCGAGCATAGAGAACTGGCATGCCAAGTTGAACCCTGTTTGAGAGTCGTCAGTAAATTCAGGTGAGCAGTTCTGTGACAAATAAACTTACATGTAGAGGTTGGCAAACCCGGCTTTGGCACCGATATCCAACTCGTTGTAGAGAGAAGGGAGGATCTTAAGGAGCTTGCTCGACTTGCTGTCTGTATGAATGCACTGGTAGATTCTATCGATATGCTCCAGTGTCCATTTGCTGGTGAAGACGATGGGGCTGGAAGCGCCGGGTGGCATCAAGACGAAGTTGGCCATGATCGTGGTTGCTGAGATTCAAGCTGATCTTGTTGGCGTTGAAAGAGATGTGAGAAATCTTCTTAGAGCGGCTTCAGGAACTTGAAATGCAATTCAGAATTTTTGGTGTTGTGAGGAGGAGAGAAAAGAAGAGAAGAGAAGCAACCATGCCGCGCATTTGTAGTAGTGCTCTGCGAACGCCGCTTCGCAACACAAGTCTGAACGTCTTATTGTTTCTCTATTGACGCAAGAGAGTGGGGCATTCCAGAGGTTGGTGGGGCTCCATGTACGTATCTTTTTTAGATTCCCTGAGGAACACCTGCCACGCACTGTTCTTTGTCTGAATCACTGGGCGTGTGCGATTGCGCTGCGCACTGGAGCCCGACATTGTGCGAAGCCACAAGGCCCGGCTATAGGCTAGTGATACTTGGCATGCCAGGGGACGGGCGATCTGGGCTACTCTCCTGAGCCCAGTGTGCTTTGAATGTAGGATGAGGAGATTTCATTGAAATGATGAGTTGATTTCTTTAGCTGGCTATAGAATTGTCTACAGTCGCTTTCTCGGAGATGAGAGAAGATATTTATACTCTTGTGGTTCATTAGTAACATATGATGGTTGTCCTGTTTCAAGAGTTCTGTCCCAGACTTTTTCTAGCTTGAATTCATTCCTTAACACATATTTAGGTGCAATTGCAATTTATCAGATCAGGTGCTGAGAACTACTTTGATATTTCTATAGCATGCATCCTTAAGTTACGTCTAGGTTAACGACAGTCCTAAAATCAACTTGAGTAGAAAATGACAGCTTATAGATTCCAATCCTGCTTCACCAGTGCTTACTCTGGTGTCCAATAAACGATATAGTATAATATAGATTTCAAGGTTCTGATCAAAAATGCAACTCCCTTTGAAATATAAGATACAACCGATGAGGCCATGGTGAGTTTTTGTTTGAAACTTGAACTTGCTGTCACACTCTGCTTAACAGAAACAGTAACATCACTCCAGGATATAGTATACTT
>JABSTL010000528.1:0-38414 GCA_013759095.1 Fusarium sp. NRRL 29148
GTCTTGGCGAATGCATTAGAGCTCTTCAAACCCGTAAAGTCAACTGATTAGTTATACTCCAGGTTTTTATTTTATATATCTCTATATTTTGATATTTACTTACATAGAATAATAATATTTTCGGATACAAGCTAATTATGTTGTTTATAGCTAACTTGTGGCTAAGAGCTTATGCTAGCATAGACAACTTAGTGCCCAAGGCATTCACCATACTCTATCAAGAATCTGCTAGTTTGACGTCTGCACTAATGAGTAACCAGTAACCACTGATCTAGACCGCCCCCTTCTTGGTAACATCCATCTAGTACCAGGACTACTGAGACTTGTCACTGGTTCCGCTTTGGAAGTTTATACCCGTGGTTGGTAAGCGGAGGGCACATCCTTGTCATATATATCATTAATCAGGGCGCATATATATGAATCGTTTTCTTTGTTACTTCTAACTCATTGGATACTATATATACTTGGAAAGAGACCAGTTCCGCCATGAGTTGGCAAGACAACTTAGCAAACACTATCTTCACGACTGTATCTAAGCACAAGCAGTGCAAACAGCGGCGGCAGAAGCCTGAACTTGAAGAGCCTCAAGGAAACCACAGTTGTCAAGAACACAGTTGATGGCCGAAGCCTGAATGGCGCTGGAGCTGGCGCACTGACAAGCAATGTTGCTGCAGCCAACGGCAGAGGCGGCGGAGGTGATGCAAGGGGCCTTTGAAAACACTATTAGCACTCGCAACACTGCAGCTTTTCAGGATTGACCTACACCGCAAGTAGGGATAGCAGAGGTCGCCGGGCAATCAGTAGGGTTGGCTTGGGGCATGGCAAAGGCAGTGCCGAAGAGAGCAGCGACGAGGAAAGAGGTAGAGAATTGCATATTGAAGAGTGATTTCTAATTGATCGCTGAAGGCTGAGTTGTAGAGTGTTTGTGTTGAGATGTTTGGTTATCTGTTACGAGGACAAAGGCTCAGTATTTATAGATGAATTTTTCTATAGTGAATCACATATAAACATGGCCCTCCTGTCTCAATCACGTATGTTCTCCTGAGCTCGGCACTCTCAGTTTCCTTGAATGAATCAGAAGCCATGTGAGCCCTCTTCCCTGTCCAAGAGATCCCTGATAAACTGCACTTCCCCACGATTTCGCATGCCGTTGTAACCTCAGGGCCAGGATTCCCCTCGTTTCGCGGCCAGTCGAGAACGGCACAGCTTTCCCCATGGGGCGCTATGACCTCTGTAGATCTTTAAAAGATCGCAGTTAAGGCCCAAAGCGGGCGATCGGCCGATACACGGATTTCGCACGCCGAGGAATGCAACTCTGAATGCTCTTCGTCGGTCCTACATGTGAAGTATGCTGCTTAATTATGTAAAAGGCAGTTCGTATGATGCTTGCGTTGTTTGGTGCGTTTGTAGTTTCTGTGCGAATCCTGCTTCGGGAGTTGTCACATGCTGAAATGGAACGAGAGAGGGAATATGCCGCTGCCTGGAAACGCTGGGGACTAGTACAATCTGAGTTCCCTGTCAATATTACCTTCTTATTCTGGTTCCTGAAGCATATTCAAAGGAACAGACGTCGACCGCGCAAGCTCCGTTCGTGCGGATATGGGCCCAGTTCATGAGAGCAGAAACAAAAGTGCCAATCGAGTTATCACGAGATGTCAGAAGCATAGAGTTGTAAAGATGTATTGAACTTTTGAAAGCGCAAATTGACACGCAGAATAACTAATACTTTTCTAACCATTGACCACCCGATCCTGGACTCGATGGAGCAAGTCTCGGAACCTTCTTTTATCATCGTAATTCTTCAGATCCCTGATCTTAGACAGTTCCCAGGCCAATGGATGGAGCTTTTCACTGTGTTTAATACACACGTCCCACCACATCCTCGGGGCTTCCGCCCAATCAATAAATACATGTATCTTCGGCATCTGACATAGAACGCCCACCAATAATAACCAGCCTGACAGATCTGTAAACAAGACATCGTGGAAAGCCACACGCTCCAGGGTCTCTTCGTGGCGCTTTATGGCGTCCACAAGTTCGCTGGGATGACAATGTCTGCAAGAAAGGGTGAGCTCTCTCAGCCCTGGAATTTTGAAATTCGAGAAGTAGAGGCTGTCTTGAGACCTCTCATCAAAGTCCAGTGTTAAGCTTGATAGCTGGGGGAAGCACGAAAGCAATTGGGAAAACGCGCCGTTTGGCCAAGCCCGAGGCCGTGCGTGCACAGTCATCTTCAATGACTTCAGGTTTGAGATGGCAGCAGGCTGTGCCATGCAAACATCGTAGATCCCGATGGAGCTGCAGCACTGGCAACGAACCCCGTAGAAGGGTTTATGGCAGGTTTTGTCGGCAAAAATCTCAACATTGTTCATGCCAAATTTGGTGCTCAAGGTAAACATATACCCAATCAAATATCGGATATACCAACTACCTTTGATCCTTCCGAACTGATAATAGTTCTGGGCTCTTGAAGGCTCGTGTATTGGAAGTTTACTTAAGCCCCAAGGTCGTTGGGCATTGGTGAGGGAGATTGTGTTACAATTTGGGAGCCTCTCAAAGGCCTGGTCTACGGCAGATATGAAGGATAATGACGGCAACCGCTGGGGTATGTCCTTTATATTCTCAAATTTTATCTCCTTTGCTGGTGTTCTGTGAGCACTTCTTCATTCTTATTCCTGGGGTTCAATATCGTGCTTACCACCAAAGTTCAGACGGGCTTCGCATTCTTGCTCAAACCCGACCCAGTCATTTCTCAAGAAACTGGGTGCAAAGCCAACCTTTCGGACACAGGAAGCGAAGACATGGTGGTTCGCGATTGAGACGAGATTCTGAACACTTTTCTCGTGGAGCATGATATTGCGTTCGTAAAAGAATCTCCTCCCAAATGTCACAATCGTGACGTCGTTGAACCGTCTGCATGTCTGTCGTAAAGCAATGAAGGTGGGGAACGGCGCTCTAGCTACCATCATTATGATGAGCTCATTAGGCATGTCCTGTATGGTAGCCATAGTGGCATTTCAAAGATTGAAGGGATAAATGGAATTAGTTGTTGATCATGGTATGAGCGTGGTGAAAATAGACAGTGAGCATGCCAGACTGAGGGAATGGTCGCTCTTATAAGTTATGTTGTTCTTCGAGGCTGAATTCTATTACTGAAAACCCTCATATGCAGAAAAGATATTCCAAAGCATGATCCAGACGTCTCTCAATGGGCGTTGTCCACCTCCGCCAACGCAGACAGTAGCTCCTGGCCGGCGCTGTTTTTTGAAATCTTAAAAGTTCGACACTGGAGTGATCTTTTCACCGCCCAGGGATTTAATTCTAACGTCGAAGTTGGGCATCAGAGTTGTACTTCATAGTTGAGACTTGTGGCTTATATCCACTCAGACAGCCGGGAATTTCTCTGATGGACGGGTCATCTGATCTCACGCCTGTCAAAAGATCGAGGAAGGCTTTTACAATTAGTAATCTTTTAGGTTTTTGCGACATCAAACGATGTTGCACCGGCCGGTTGAACATTGCGGTGTCATGGCTAAGTTGAGAGCCACATGTGTTATCTGTAGTTGAGACCCGAAGCCGAAAGCTTAAGTCAATATATCGCCAATAACAAATGCCGTGTTCCTGTCTGCTGTCATATGATATCTGCCTAAAGCATAACCTTTCTTTGTGGCAGCAGTCAGGTACACAGCCTAGCAGGGGAGAAAAGAAAACACAGGACCTTGATCCTAAGTGACAAAAAGTCTTAGGTAGTATAGCCTTTGTAGCCTTAGGATAACGTTTGCTAAGTTTGTTTTGACACCCCATATTAAGGTTCACTGTTCTCTTGCCCCCTCAGGATAGCTGCGCCTTATAACACTATGCAATTTACTGCCGAATACTCGGTCCAATATCGGCCCAGTAATCGCACCTATTTTGTAACTCTCTGCTCGGCTTCTCCATCTTGGTTTTACCGCCTGTCTCAAACTTCAGCCGCCTCCGGCCTTTTTCAGTCCACTGCTCCCACTTGACAGCACTCTTATCGCGGTGCGTGTTTGGATCCAAGGTACGAATGAAGCTTGTCCAATATGCTTGGATCACAGCGACCACGGGGACGTTCTTACCGCCATTCAGGTAGCTGGCTGGCGAGCCCGGTCCCGGTCCAAATACAGCTTGGTTTTCCACGACATGAGGAACACCGTAGCCCGCGGCCATCTGAGCGGGGTCCTCGACGTCATACCAATAGTTCCAAGAGTTGGGAACGCCGTTGAGTGGCAGCGAATTAGAGATAAACATTGATGAGCACATGTATCTCATATCTCCGTAGACGTCACTGACTTGACGCCACCAGCAACCAGGATTAGGGCAAGACTCGTTTTTGTTGGGATAGAGTTCGTTGATTTGCCCTAGCTGCTTTAGAGTTATGAAGGGGAAGTTCGCCATAATAAACTCATTACTTTCCATCACAGAAGACGTATTCACAGGCGTGAAATTCGTACCTCCATTTGTGTCATCACCGGTGATAAGAGGCACTTTTACAAACTTCCCGTCTTCAAAAACCCGATAAGTCACATCAGGTACGAGCTTACCGTCGATGCTCGGAGTCCACATGAATTGAGGCGGGCTAGTACTGCCGAGGTTCGGAAGGTTCTTATTAACCTTTTGAATCTCCTGGGGCGACTTTGAACGAATGCAGGGAAGAATGTCCTTTCTCGCACCGACGCAGCCAAGGCGCACCGCCAGAGTGTTGAACTGATACACAGATTCCTTCTCTGTGAGAAGAGACCCGAACGAGATGGATTGGGCCATTGCGCCGTGGAAGAGACCTTCGTCTTTGCCTCCATAGGCGCTGAGATGCAGACTGACACTCGCAGCACCAGCAGACTCGCCACCGATGACAACATGGTCAGGGTTACCGCCGAACTTGGAGATGTGCTTCTGTACCCATTGGAACGCCTTTCGCTGATCATGGAGACCGACGTTTGGAGTGATCTGGTCAGCATCGTTGAGAAAGCCGTATACGCCGACACGATAGTTGATGGAGACGACGATCATATCCAAGTCGCCTGCGACGACCAGAGCAGTGCCGTTTGCGTTAGCATTTGAATTGCCGTTGAAGCCGCCGCCTTGAATATAGATATATACTGGAAGCTTGTCCTTGGTCGAGGCTTTTGTTGGAGCCCAGATATTGAGGAAGAGACAGTCTTCGGATTGAGTATCGCCAATGATCTCCGGATCAGAATCTGTTCCGATGCATACTGGTCCCCGCTGGAAAGTGTTAGCAGGGGTCTTTGGGCCGACGGAGAAGTGGCGTGACCTACCTTGGTCGCATCCTGGACGGCTCTCATGCGGACAGGATCTTGGGGAAGCTCGAACCTCAAGTCCTTGACTGGAGCAGCAGCATATCGAACTCCCAGCCATTCCGAGACGCCGTTATCAAGAACGTTGCCTTTATATTTGCTGTACCCAAGATCAACCGTGGGGCTAACGGCAGCAGAGAATGGCAGCAGTGCTGCTAACAGGATCATACGATACAAGGACTCCATCGTGAATACCTATCGGATCATCTACCTCGTCATCCAACTTCATCGCATCCTACAAGACTCCATATACTATCATCGGCAGCCAGAAGTTGACCCCGGTCGGCGTATCACCGGCCCTTTTACATGTGCCATGCTTGAAGCCGTTAAAAATTAGCAGGCTAAACCTCACGAGCTTTCAATGACCGACGTCGAGATTACTGTATTTGGTCAAGCTCCTGGAATCTGGGGAAGCGGTGATGAAAGTTGCGGGGAAAATGTAACGCAAGATCTTGAAATGGCATGGTTTGTCGGCATCATGGCACGGAACAACCGGGAAAACATGCACCAAAAGCATGACGTCAGGACAAGTTCTGGTCCGTTCGCGGATGAGAGTTGCTTGCCGAGGTGCTGGATGTAGAGTGGGCATATTAGCAGGAAATGTCTCAATTGTAAGTGAGACCGGCGACGACATCACATTCCTGGGAGACGTACAGCCTTTTGTCGATTTACAGGAATTTTTTCAGTCTCTGAGTCGCGTAGTCACTCCATTATTGTTTCAAGCGACCCAGAAAGTCCATGTCGGCTAGGATTCGATAAAGTGGCAGGAAATGCAGTATCAATCAGCGAGGTGACTTTTCCGGGTTGTCTTGTTGTTGATGCAGACTGATAACAATCAATGCAGGCATCCAGTGTTCTCTTACAATGACAGAGGTATTTCAGTGGTCCAGCGGGGGCCGGCAACTTTTAAGTTAGGTCCCCAATGAGAGAACAAGTACCTTATTAAGCTGTTCTGTGAATCGGTAATCAACAGCATTAACTATTATGTATTTGAGTATGAAGATCCGATTTTAGTAGTACTCCGAAGGATTCATAATAAAGGACGACTCAACGATCTACAGCGGTTAGTAACCCACTGATATGACCCGATGGTTTCAGGGTCCAAGATCCAGGAAAAGTACAATACAATGCGACCCCAGGCCTCGATGTTTCTTAAAGTTTGTATTAAGCTTATCGGGTAAATTGGAAAATTGTCCTACAAATGTTTTAACATAAACAATAGGACTTGGGGTTTATTGTCAGTTTATTGCTGGTTAAAGGTTGTGCGGGGCCCTGCGAGCCAACCCAACCTTTCCAGCAGCGAGATTCATTCCTCTGTTACCACTGAGACAGGCAGTGCGATAAAGTTTGTCTCTATCAGCAAGATGAATGACTTCGGCAATGGAGAGAGCCGCCATTGAAATCACCATCGCATAGAGCACCCGTATAGCCCCAGCACTCGTCGATAGCACCATACAGAAGCACCTAAGACTACCAGGACCGCGAAAAAAAAGCCTCGGCGCGCTGGTCAATGGAAGTGGTCTGCCACGACTGAGGTTTGTCGGTGTTTCTCAACTGGATTGGCCTCCATGCCGCATCCCGTGAATCATATTAGACCTCCTGTACGTAAATATACATCTAGCCACTGAACTTCGAATTTTTGGTTAAACATGGGTTTCTCGAGAGATAAGTGACGAATATCATGTCTTGACGCCATTTACGTCTAGCAAGGAATTTCCTTCTGAGACATCTCAACCTTAATCACGAGCGAGATAACTGATACGCGCTCTCTGAAGACCATCTTGCTTCTCCAAGCCTTTTGACTTTGCTAAAGGTATTTGATTGGCCTTCGAACTGACAAACAATGAAACAGGGCTTACGTGTCATGGGTTGTTGATGTCTCAAATTCCATTCTTCCCTGGCGGTTCCAAATAAGCTCATCACGCTATTGAAAGCCTCCCTTCTCTGGCCATCCTGTTTTTTCTCTAGCCCTTAGAATTAAGGTATAAAGTTTGTATGAGGCTTTTATTATACTCCGACTTTATCAACAACAACATTAAATTCACTTGGGCTGATCTCCCTGTTTTGACGGGACGTCATAATTAAGACTCTTCTGCGCTGACACGTGTCTTGCACACAATCACACGACGGGTTGTCGAAACCGAGTGTCTTAGTTCTGCACCATTTAGGAGAGAAATGCAGGGCCTTTGAGAAGAAGAGTGTCTGTTACTGAAGATTTCAACTTTCGGCAAACAATTGAATATCAGAGCAATGACCTTGGCGCGGATTCAAACCCCACGTGGGCATTCCTTCTTGACAAAGGTAAACACCTCTGAACGCGCGTTTACAGGCTGTCCGGTGCCTGGCACGTAATAGCACCGGCATGCCCTGCCGCCTGCTATGCAAATCAGGTCATGCTTGATACTTCAAAGATGCGACGGCCGCAGGTCATCCCCGCATCTTGAATCAGCCAACGAGAGTCGGGATTATCTCCCAATCGCCAGGCAGACATCACCTTCAAACGCCAAGAAAGATTGTAATGCTGTTCCATCTGAGCTCTAGACAAGTCAGTGATCATTTGCCGGGCCTTCAGCACGGTCATCAACTGGTTGGAAGCAGGGAGTTTAGGATATTCACTGCCAAGTAGTAGTTCCACTTAGCTTGAGCTTTATCACATACCAGCCAGATTATATCTCAAGATTAGAGTTTTAGAGTTTAGCAGCGAGAGAAACAGTGACATTCAAGACCTCGAGACGCAGTTTTCTAGCCTGAAGCCTCCGGTTGTGCCAAGACAGGGATGACCTCCTTTTCACTGTAAGCGACTTTCAACCAGCGCTAAGCTAACACTATTACCGCTAGCTTCAGGAGAGAAGCTCCGGCGTCGACCATTAAACAGTCTGTATCTTGAATATTTGGGCGCCTGTCACCAAACATTCTGGAGCAATTGAGGGGCTAATTTAATGAGCGATTGTCTCAGATCCATGAGGTTAGAGCAAGAAGTGCTTTTTGCAGGAATTCACTCAAATCCCCCTTTCACTTGGCGCGATGCGGCCTCTTCAACCAAGTTCTCTCTGCTGATTTAAGGTCCCAGTCACAAGTCTCACCTCTAATCCTTAAAACGTGGTTGATGGCTCAACTCATGAGTAACCAACAAAGATATTTTGTTGCAAGTCGTACGACGAGATGAATAAATCATGGAGCAGATTGATACCCGTCGTTTTTGCAAGCCTTTTCTTTGCCTTGGTGGCGTTCAAATCTCTTTCCCCGGGAGATGATCCTTATCGCTGTCGCGCAGTCCAGAAGACAGGTCGATGGATTGACCCGATTCGTGATGAACACGGGAACCGGGATCCATTTAAGCAATGGCAGCCTGATGGCTGTATCCTCAATCACTATGACTCGCAAGATATCCGCAGATGCACTGAGGGTCGTCCCATTGTGATCGTTGGTGACTCGACGTCTAAGAACCTCGGTCTTGCCATGGCTAGCCTAGTAAGCCATCGCCAGAGACTTTTCAAAGTGATTTGAGCTGACAAGACGGTAGCTCGATAATAAGGAGTACAAAAATGATGAGGCAGCTCAGTTATTCAGCAAGACAACATCCTTCAACATGACATATCACGGTCAAAGGATAGAACGTGTTGCAAACGTCTACATCTCATCGCATGGTGTTCCAGGTCGAGAGCAATTCGTCAGCCATCTCGAAACTTACGCAGAGGAGAAGACAGAGATCCCTTCCATTGAGGACCAAAAAGGTCCGGCATTGATCTATATATCTGCAGGCGCATGGTATACTCATCCCCACTATGGAGGCATCGGCTCAACTGCCCTTGATCCCTGGGACGATCGTTTCTCGGCATATCAGGATCATTTGTCAAAAGTAGACAAATTCATCGGCGACAATACACCACATGAAGATTGGTTCAGCGCACCAATGGATCCACGAGATGGTATCGGAAACCAGATCTTTTACGCACCGCCCGCTGGGCCTCGATACCTGGGTAATGATACCAAAATGGTTATTGACAGAGGTCGCCGAGCGGAAGAAGTCATCGAGATGCAGGACTGGCTTCTGGAAAAAGAAGATGAGTTTAACATTCCGTTCGTCTGGTCTATCGCCAACCTTGTCGAGGGTCAAGACAAGGTCTGGCGTGATCCCCTCCGCACCGGCTTTCACGTCAAGTTTCACGTCGCAGAGCTTCGAGCCAACATCCTTCTCAACATGCGATGCAATGCGAAGCTGGACCGCATGAAGCCGTATCCCTATTCCCGCACATGCTGCACCGACTATGGCGTCAAGCCAATGGTGCAGCTTTCCGTGGTAGCATTTGGTATTGCATACCTGGCAGCTTGCATCATGTGTGAGATCTTGGATATATTTGCTGGCCGGAGTGCCGAGCAGCCTCGTTTCAGACTACTCAATCTGCAAGCCGGATGTCTCGTGCTAGCGCTTCTAATGTGTTACTATGCTGACCGAACGCAGATGATGGCAAAGGGTAGCAAGCTTTGGCAAATGAAAGACTTTGTCGCGCTTTGCATTCCCTGCATTGCAATCATGTTGACCACTATTCGACGTATCAAATCAACTGTCCCAGAGGATCTGTCAATGGACATACAAGATTCAGACCAACCATTCCTTTCACGAGATCAGACCGATGAGTGGAAAGGGTGGATGCAGTTCTTCATTCTTATCTATCACTGGACCGGTGCTGATGGCGATTCTATCTACGTCCTCATCCGAGTCTGCGTTGCGGCATATCTCTTCCAAACCGGCTACGGACATACGCTTTACTTCCTGAACAAGAACGACTTCTCTTTCAACCGCGTCGCAGCTACTTTATTGCGCCTCAACATGCTCGGCTGTTGCCTCGCGTACTTTATGGACACTGACTACATGTTCTACTACTTCCCGTCTCTCTTTTCGTTCT
Organism: Fusarium sp. NRRL 29148; assembly: GCA_013759095.1. Classification (NCBI taxonomy): domain Eukaryota; kingdom Fungi; phylum Ascomycota; class Sordariomycetes; order Hypocreales; family Nectriaceae; genus Fusarium; species Fusarium sp. NRRL 29148. Next base: position 10,241 of record JABSTL010000528.1, read on the forward strand.
GGTTCCTCATCGTTTACGCGACAATGGCGATTAGGCCAAGGTACAATTGCGATTTGCAGGTTATGCTGGCCAAGATTTGCATGTCTTGTCTCATTGTATCGATGGTCTTTATGGGGACGCCTCTTACGCGCTGGGTCTTTGGCATTCTCAACACTGCCTTCAAAATCCAGTGGAGCTATAAGGAATGGCATCGCCGTGTTACACTCGATATGCTCATCGTCTACGTTGGTATGCTGGCAGCCGTTGTTAACCGACACTTGAAGAAGCCTGTTCACCTAGGACTTCGTGTAACCCTTGCTCTAGCTGGATTCCTCGCTACGATACATTATTTCTATGCAACTTCGGGTCTTCACATGGCTGCGTACTCAAAGTGGCATCCGTACGTATCGCTCGTACCAGTCCTCGGTTTGATCGCCATGCGCAATGTCTCGGGCCCTGTTAGAAATTATCACTCCAGAGCTATGGCTTGGCTAGGCCGTTGCTCTTTGGAAACCTACGTTCTCCAGTTTCACATCCTCCTCGCGGCCGATGCCGAGGGTGTTCTCATTATCGATGGCCTGTTTGGAGATGGATCGCTCATGGGAGATCGATGGAGGACTTTGGCGATAATCCTACCAATTTTCCTCTGGATCAGTCACGCTGTCGCTGGTTCAACACGATACATCGTCAAGATGATTATGCATCAAGGCACAAATGATGAGAAGTTCGGCAAACCCTCTTTATGGGCTTTGTTGGAGAGAATTCCAGGCTTCTCTGACCTCTCGGTCCCCAAAATCAGGGTTATTTGCATTTTATTAATTATGTGGTTGCTCAATCTGATGAGCCCAGGACATGAGGTTCCGGCAGTGTTTGATGGTGGACATTCAGTGGTTGTGGCACCAAAGTTTCCCAAGGAATTTCCTTACCCAGTGGGGAACAAGACTGTATGACGAAGGCTATGCTTATGACTTGGGGTATCAATGGAGCTATTACGGAGTTTATGTGTACATAGAATATTGTTGCACGACATGCTCAATTAAACAGAGCGCCATTTTGTTGCCTTCAGCCTTCAGAAGCCCTCGCTCGGTGCTGTACATCCCGAGTTCGCCACATCTTGGGGCCGATGAGCACCCTGATACAGTGATACCCCAGCGAGTTAGCGTAATCCCCGCCATTTCTCGCCGATGAGTCAAAAGATTTTTTTTGCGCCCTCTGAGCAAATTCTGGGCTCATCAATTTATCCATTCAATTCAACCTCAAAAAGCCTGAGGTGCCATTTCGATTCCTTCAGTTAAATTGAGTTCAATATGGCTACTTCTAGGTCTTACCCTACCCAGGCTCTTGAGCTCGAGACCCTCAGCCTCACTCACGAGGCCGCTGCAACGCCGAAGCAGCCAAACCCTGTTTTATCAACAACGGGGCGTCGGCTTGGATCGCGCAATGGCCGTGAGGATGAGCACGACAATTTCAGTGGCTCAGGCGATGAAGCTGCACCCCAAAGGACCACTCTGGTTGTGGAGAAGTGGAATGAACCCATTGGCAATGCCTTTCGAGTCGGCGCTGTCTACTGGAGTCTTTTCGTGTCAGGTGCCAACGATGCTGCATACGGAGCTTTGATCCCTTATCTGGAGACCTACTACGAGCTCTCTTACCTCGTCGTCTCACTCATCTTCCTCTCGCCGTTCGTCGGCTTCATCGTCTCGGCTGCCGTCAACAACTATCTCCATATGAACATCGGTCAGCGATGGATCGCTTTCATGTGCGGAGGATGCCACGCCTTGACATATCTTATCTTATCGCAGCATCCGCCTTATCCTGTTCTCGTCTTGGCATATGTCCTTGCAGGCCTAGGTAATGGCATTGGACTTGCTGCTTGGAACTCGTACATTGGCAATCTAGCGAGGTCTAATGAGTTGTTGGGTTTTATGCATGCGAGCTACGGGCTTGGAGGAACCGTTAGCCCTCTTATTGCGACTAGCATGATCACCCAGGCGAACCTCGGCTGGTATGACTTTTACTATGTGCTTGTAAGTTCTTGACATCAATCCTCTTATACCGGATTACTGATTATTATTTCAGCTGGGTATGGCTGTTCTTGAGACCGCAACTCTCACCTACTCCTTCTGGCCCAAGACAGCTCAGAAGTATCGCGAGGCTGTTCATACCGAGGGCACCCGCAACGAGGGAACACGCGCTGCTCTCTTCGTCAAGCCTCACGCTCGCGTTGTTTGGCTTTGTGCCTTATTCCTTCTCGGTTACGTTGGTACTGAAGTCGCTCTTGGCGGCTGGGTCGTGCAGTTCATGTTGCGCGTTCGTAACGCTGACCCTTTCGACGCTGGAATGACCGCCGTCGGCTTTTGGCTGGGCATCACAATCGGACGTCTGGTTTTAGGCATGGTGATCCCAAAGATCGGTGTCAAGTTGTCTCTCATGATCTTCATACCAATCACCATGGGCCTGCAGCTCATCTTTTGGCTCGTCCCGCAATTCCACGTCTCAGCCGTGGCAGTTTCACTGCAGGGTTTCTTCTTGGGACCCATGTTCCCTTGTGTCATTGTTGCACTTACAATGCTTCTTCCGCGACATCTCCACGTCAGCGCAATTGGCTTCGCTGCTGCGTTTGGTGGAAGCGGTGCGGCTGTGTTGCCCTTTGCGGTTGGTGCGATTGCGCAAGCCAAGGGAGTGCAGGTTCTTCAGCCAATTATTCTCGCTATTCTGGCTGTGTTGTTCGTAATCTGGCTTGGCCTACCTAAGATCGAGAAGAGAAAGGATTAAGATGGTCAGTGTTGCTGAGGGATATCGCGTTCGCGGGAAGTTCAAGGTCAGAAATCGGTGTCGATTTCAAGTACATGAGGCTTAAAAGCGGAGGAATGTTCCTATATACAATAAGATAGGTAATGATATCAATTTCCTACGTTCATCAAATTTACATGTCTGCTTTTCTTACTCAGACGAGTCGCCATAGCAAAGATCTGTCCTCAAGATCTGGATCTGGGGGCCCCATCAGCCTATTCAGGCTCCTGATGACTATCAAGAACTTCCAGAGGATGGGCCAAACGAAGGACGAAGACCGACTATTACGCTAAATACAACTCCGGTCAACAATGTAACACTAGAAACACTTCTTCTAGGATGGCGAACCCTCTGAGCGTCGCAGGCATAGTCTATCACTGGATGCCAAGGACTAAAAACCTCTGAAGGAACATCTCAGGGATCGTAAGGACTCCCGGCGCGTTGCAACCGCCGGTAAGAAGCCCGGAAGATAGAACTCTTCATCGCCTACTCGCGCCAATACGGGTCGTTCCAGGCGATCAGAAGACTATCAGAAGCTTTCTCCGCGTAACGCCTACCCAACTGCCACTCCATATGTCGATTCGAGCTTACCGACAGCGTCTACCTCTCCAACGCCTGCTTCCACACAGCAAAGGGAAAAGCCAGAGTCTGACCCATTGCCACGGAGGAAGAAAGGAGACACCAAGAGGCTCGAGAAGGAATGGTACTCTGATTGAGTCACTTACGCTAGCTTCTGAAACACAAGTAGCTTTAGATATACCTCTTTTTCCGTGATCTTGAGCCTTGAGCCGTGGCAGCAGTTACTCATAAGCCGACTCAGAAACGATAACGGCCTTTTATTATCACACTTTGAGGCAACGCGAAACATTGGTAGCGGTACATCATGCAATTAATAAGATTAACATCTGATCTTTGATTGCCCACATAACTCGTATGTATTTGGTTGTCATTCCGATATGGTTTTATGCACAAATCTTACGTCGTGAGTCCCACATCAGGTGGGACCCTGTCACCGACTGTATGGCTACTGTCTGGAACCTGGCTGCTACTTCTATTCGTTGAAAGACAACAAGAAAATAAATTTTGACTATAGAGACTTATGCTGGTTGTGATCAATAATCACTGGGGCGAATCAAGGTTCCGTGGAAGAATTAAGATTCGCACAATAACGTATAGTTTAACCCCGTAAAGCATAATTCCATGCTTTCGTCTATAAAAGACCCCAGATTCTCTCTCGTCACAATTCTTTAACTCAACTTTTTAAGATCATCTACACCAAAACAACCACCGTTCTACCCACAAATACTACCAAAAATGGACTGCTTTTCTAAACTCCCTCCTGAGCTCAGGATCCGAATCTTCTCTCAGTTCTTGTCCACATCTACGATTTTTAGACTCGTGCAAGCATCTCCAATCATGTCTTCCCAGTACAAGGCATCCAAACCAACTATAAGACGGCAATATGTTGTTAACCTACTCGCCGGTGATCGGCACGAAGACCTCCTATAGGACGCATTGGGCCTGCTTCATCTGGAGCTATCCGTTAAACGACCTGACAATCACGTCATGAAATATATCATCAGGCAGTGGAACGCAAAGTCGTTACCCAACCCTTTTGAAGAAAAGGACCAGACTACCATTGACAAGCTTTATAAACTCTTCTCCTCTATGAGTATGTTTGTGGAGGACTACATCAGCAAAGCCACTTCCTCAAACCCACCTCAAGCCTATCTCTGTCTTCCTCAGATCGACGACCCAAACAGAGGGCTCTACTACAAGGAGCACAGCTTTAGTCCAAGACATGTCACTTTAGATGATCCCACATCCTCAGAATGTCATTCTCTTATCCCGGCATTCATCAGATTCGACATGTTCTGCAAGATTCAGCCACCTAAAGTGGCGTTGCTAACAGACGACAACGAATATAGTGCTATTTCTAAGAAAGCATTTAAAGAACTCACCAACTGCGAAAGCGAAGCACTTTCTTGCGTTTTTGATTATGTCACTGCTGTATATGGGGCTCTTTTCACAGCATCTACACGTTACTCAACCAGACATGTTTCCAGTACTTTACAAGATACGCCCGCCAACCCGGCACGCCTGTTATACCCAGATAACTTTTATTTCAACCCAGCATTAGCCTTTGATGATATGAAGATACCATCACCACACCATCAGGAATGTGTTCTTTATTTTCCCGTCCTCGGCTTTGATCTACTCAGAGACCTAGTACGGTTCGCAAACAAGGCACAGCCCGAAGATATGCGAAGCTGGTTTTATACCATAATTTCACATTGGGAGAGATCACAGTATATGGTCCTTCACAACTACCGCTTCCCCTTCCTCGACAGATTCGGGAAAACCCCAATCAATCGTCGCGATGGATCGTTGAGATCTCTCTTGGTGCAGAGATTGCCCGCTGCTGACGTATCCGTTGCTAACATATGGAATTCCAACCAATGGAGCATTTTGTCATGGCACACGCAACACATCATGTTTAGACAACGAGCGTGGGTTTTCTTGGATGACACTCGACTTCTCCAGAACGGTCTTGGCCACTTCCCGGCTATCGAGGATCTTGAAAAGCATTCAACCTCTGAGTGTACCATGCGTCCAGCCGAGGAGAGACAACGACTGCGCCATTTACAACTTTGCCAGTATCGAAGAGAAGCGGGTATTGAGGATACCCAAGACGAAGGACGGGAGTATATTTTCAAGGCGAATAATGAGGACTCTATCCCTCGTTTTTTGATCAATTAGGCAATAGGGGTGTGACAACATTTTGGCAACACATCTGAACTACCTTGGCTATATAGGTGAGGTACATCTATTTTGGCGAGGATACTAGATCTACGCATCTCAAGGTATTCGTCAATGCAACCTATAATCGATGAGGCTTTAATTCAATCTCATGATTTATTGTTATATCATCAGACTCGGCTGTACTATTTCATGCTTTTCGCTAGAGACGCTATTTAAAACTCGCCATTTGATGGATGTTTTCTGTCATAGGCTCAGGAAGAAAACCAGCCTTATTCTCTGTCCATGAGCTGCATGATATGTCAACATGACAAGTATCCAACCATCATTCATGCCCCGTATACAGACCCTTTTTGGATTATCATCGATACATAGTCACTTGTGGTAGGACTTCAGCTATAGCTTAATACACAACAAATTAATGCATTGAATATTCTAGCATTGAGATGCCTGAGCGTAAGTGTAGCTGAGCAGACAAACGTCGGATAAAAGGTTTTATGAACGTAATGTGTCATATCACTCCTCTTTGAGTGAAACGAAAGAAAGTTAATACGTGCCATGGCGGGTTTATGAATTTGGGCTATCGCCGTGCCCTTTGTCCAACTCAATTACAGGGGTAGTTGACCGATTTAGGCTTTCCATTGGTAAAGGAGAACCAATTCGAGAAGGCCTCGGATGCGGTGCAAACTGGCAACATAACAACTCCTGGGGCCGTGACGTTGTACTCAGAGACTAGATCCATACCATCGACTGTGTTGGAAGGGTCAAGCATAGACCAACCGTTGGTATTCCCGTTACCAACAAAGCTGTTTACGGCTCTGTTGCCAAGTATCAGTGAGTGATTCAACATAAACCTAAGGGTTGAGTTCCACTTACCCGTTGACGATATCTTCCTTAGTCAAACCACCAAAAGCTGCTTCTGATCCAGTCAGATCATCGAGTCCTGGCAGACGACTGAAGAAATTGTCGGTACAACCAGGATTGAAGCTTCCGTGGGACTCGTCGCAGGTTCGAGCTTCACCTGTGCATCCAATCAAGTAGTACATTTTAGAACCGACACAGACACCAGACGAATCGTAGTTTTTGGAATTCATGTGCTTCACACTGGGCTTATCTCCGCAGCCTTGCTCGGAATAGACAACACTGCAAGCACGGTTAGTGAAAGGTCGCAATACCGCAGGTTGACAACGTACACTGGGCCAAGTTCGGAAGATGAAAGCTGCCATGCGAGTGGGACCAATTCCGCAAAGAGCGCCTTTGAGACCAGGGCTTGGATCGTATCGACGCCAAGATCTTGGTGCTTCGTTTCGAGCATTTGGCCGTCGGTAATAGCGGTGAAGAGTAGATCAGTATTTTCCTTCGAACCGTTGAAAAGCTGCTCGTTCATCGAGACGATCTCAGCTTGCCAGATTGTAACAATAGCTGTAAAAGAGTGAGTCGTTGATGAACCATGAGGAGAAGAAGCACATGGACTACTTACCATTGAGCCTGGTTGAGATGGAGTTCTCAGCACTAAGGGCGCTGTCACTGCAAGGCTTTAGTCAATGTGTCTTTGAAGCGCTTTTCGCAGATGGAGCCACTTACTCTTTCAGGGTGTCTTTGGCGATAGTAATGCTGTTCGTTATCATTGGGTTCACCCAATCCTTGACAGTAGCCAATGTGTTAGGATTGGCTTTGAAGTACGGCATGCCCTTTAGAGCTACATTAGGTTAGCCCATCATGATGCCACTCGTGTAATCGACCAGTCCTAACCTGAATTCCACACCGGAGATACTGCGAGGGAAAAGCCAAGGCCAATGATATCAAGAAGAAGCTTGACTGAGAAATCGCTTGACTTGATAGGGGCAAAGGTGCTAGAGAGCTCTCCAATTTGAGCATTGATGTCGTTCTGAGCCCTGTCGAGTGCGTCCCAAAAGTTGAAGTGAACCTGTGAATGATCAGCTTAATCTCTTGACGTGGTGATAACTAATGAAGTATGCATACGCGGTAGATGGACTCCATAGAGTTGATGGCAAAGTAGGCTCCCGGATACGTGACGTCGTCGCATTGCACAACATTAGAGCCACAGGGGTTGTCGTTCTCGATGGTACCGCAGTCAATACCCTCTGGGCCATGGAAAAGGTTGCTAAACTATCAAATAGTGTTAGTTATCTATGCCGGTGAGGTCGCGATGGAGAACTACAAACCTGCTCTGTAAAGTTCAAACCGCCAGGGAATGGACTAGCGTTCCACTGATCGACACCCCACTTCCATGCCTGGTCTGCAAACACAGAGTCCCAGCGAAACTTTGCATCTTTGGAAGCATCAGTAACTCCAGGGTTTGTACAGGTAACATGCTTAAAGTCGTCACCCGCTCCGTTGTTGCCGCCATCGCCACTAGCATGACAAGTGCCGTAGTCGCAGGCGCTGTGATCCATACCAGGCCATTGATTGCAAACTGGATCGGTGTTACCCTTCTTGAATGGCAGAACCTGGTAGTTGCCGTTGTAGATGTAGTTGGGGCAGCCATCGCTAACGCACATTCCGCTGGTGGCTGTGTAAATGACGTTACCACTGGGGTCCTTGACTGTGATGCGCTGAGCGCCGGTTTGAACCTCTCCAGCGCCATAGCCGTAGTTCATACCAGGGTTCAGAGGGGCTGTGTGCTCCGTGGTTCCAGAAACGGTTACCTTGTACCCAGATCCGAAGGAGGGATTGAGGATGATGGCGTAGTAGAGATAGTTGACGTCGTTATCCCATCCGTCGGGCTTGCTGTAGTAAGCATCGTTGCCGTCACATGGACATTTCACATCTGAAAGCTCGGTTCGATACCACGCAGCACCAACGAGAACATCGCCGTTCATCGGGGTCATCTGGGAAGATGACTGACCAGTCTTGTAAGCGTTGATGAAAGACGAGACAAGAGGTTGCCAGCCAGTATGGTCCCAAGTCTCCTGGTTGGCATAGAAGTACGGTTCGGTGTCATTGTTTTGCTCAGTCCAAAGGTTTCCGATGTAATGCGCTTCGGGCCCATCGTTCCACGTCTGAAACTGAACATAGTCGGGTTGGGGATCCATGTTGAGGATGTTGACCATACGCTTCGGCAAGTTCAGGTCTCCTTGTCGATAAACGTGCGCTCCATAAGCATTCTTGTACTGCAGTGGACTGAGACCCATCATGTAGAGCTTTTCGTGCCTATGAGCACCGGAAAGAACAGGAACATCGATCGATACGTCCCCTGCATACTTACCGCCGAAGCCTTTGCGTTCGGGCCAGGCAGACTCCCAGCTAAAGATGCCGTCGACAATGGGGCCCCAGTATGACCACCATCCATCAGCCGAATCATAGTATCCGTCAGTTTCGTCAAAGTCGGGCATGAAGAACATGTCGTTCGCGAGTCCTTTCTTCCAGTTGATCCAGGTATCATTGTGAAAACCACCAGAAGAGAACGTGCTGATGAGAGGACGGCCTTTGACTTGATAGTAGGCTGAACTTCCTTTATAGGAGTCCCAGATCCACTGGTAGTCAGATGGGCCATGGCACTGAGACTGTTAGCCAACATGAGCGGTAAGTCAGAAAGCGCGTTTCACATACCGACTTGCCGCCATGGTAGCAGGCATCGCCAGAAGCATAGACATCCATGGAGATGTACAGCTTGAAACCGACGGACTCAGCATAGGGGAAGAGGTAGCTGAGAGCTTGAGAGACATAGTCGCGAGTAGCGTCACCAATGTTCAGCGCGAAACCGTCGAGGCCCATCGATTTGGCATTGTCAATATCTTTATGGGCATGCTCCTCGGTCACAGTTCCGACCTGGGCGGCATAATAGTTAATAACAGAGCACTGCGGGTAGATGAGTGGGAAAGGAACTGACCATGTAGTGAGCAAATACTGCTTTAGCACTTGTAGCTCTAGCCAAAGTGCTAGAGATGGCCAACAATTTGACTAATCTCCTCATGATGAACGCGATGAGAGCAAATTGGAAGGCAGCTTTTGAATGTCTATGCCAAACCACATATTGGCATAATACCTGTATTTATTCCCGCTGGCTTTCTGTTGCTGTCTTGTCACATCAGAGGCAATGCGACTTACTAGCAAAATGGCTCGAATGATGTTACATCGAGAATGTGTCAGAAATGACGGAGGCCGCTAAAGCCGATGCATGTGTTCCAGCAGGAGTTGTCACGATAACCCCCCGTTGCCCAACTCGGCATTTCAAATAGGCTCACCTGTATGCTTCGATGATTTAAGCCTTCGGTTACATGCTAAAGAGGTTGCTCGGTGGGCGAAGGATTGCTCTACCCTCATAATCGTATAGCTTCAAACGCTATGGTGCCATTGAAGTCCCCACCACGGTTATCTCGGCAGCCTAGGCGAGAAGGATTGACTCTCAAGGAAGGTGACAGTCTGAATACTCCAGATTGGATAAATCCTTTCGTAGTCAGTGATAGGGTAAAAAGGATGCCTTGCTGCGATCTGCAGGGGATGGGACATGAGAGATAGGAATTAGCAGTGGCAAGGAATACCGAGATCCCAGGCTCACTTAGCGAATAGAGAAAATATCACCATGCATGTGTAGATTGCCGGAACTTAAACATCCAATTACAGAGTCCATTCTAGGATTTAAGTCTATCTCAAAGACAAGCGCTTGACGTAACAGAAACACCATATCATACATAGCCAGCCTAAAGAGAACCAAAAAACACCCTTCCAAGCCCCGGATGAATTGTATCTATGCCATCGTGTGCACCTCGGGAATTGCGGTCCAGCGAGTACCGTACCTGCTCTTGCTGCGCCAATGGGCTCCGAACCAGTAAAGAACAAAGGGAAACGAAGTCATGACACCTGAGATGATGCCAAAGAGGCTGAAAGTCCACGCTCCACCAAGGTTGGTAAGCATGTCGAGGATGAATACTGGTACAATGCCTGCGCAGGCCAATCGAAAGCATGCGGCAGTGGTGAGTGCAGATAGAGTTCCAGCTGGCGGATATGCATCAAACAGATAGGAAATGAACGAGATGAGAACCATTGCGTTGCCCCAGACATATACTGCTGTACCTGAAATTGGAGCAAGGTAATGAATGCTGGGAGTCGCGGTGAACGCAACCCAGAACAGAGAACCAGCTACCAAGAACGCTCCGAGCATGGCTGGAACAAGACGCTTCTCAATATCTTCCATGTTTCGCTTAGCTCGACTGGAGAGTAGAGCGTCGATCAAGGAGGAGGTAAGAAGTGCGAGTATCACTCCAACAATAGCGGAGACGAATGCTAGACCAGATTGTCTAACTCCGAAGCCATACGTGGCGCCCAATGCAGCCGGTACAGAAATGAACCACTGGAACACAACTGCAAAGTTGAGGCCGAGGTACAGAGAGATGACGATGACGAGAGGTTCTGTAAAGAGCATTTTGACTGGTGTAAAAACGGTGATATGGGTCATTTCAAAAAGTGTCACACCGCTTTGAGCGCAGGGTAATCGGATACCGCTCTTGTTGTAGCGAATGCGGGTTCGCAGAATCTCTCGACCGTATGTTTCGGGCATGAAGGAGCTAAATGCAAGGGCTGCGGTGGCGAAGATGAGAGTAACCCATGAGAGCCAGGCGGGCCCCTTGGCTGCGAAGACAAAACCGCCGATGATAGGACCTGCATTCGCAAATGTCAGTTTTCCGTTCACACGCAAAGGACAAGCCAGAACATACCGGCAGCAGCTCCAAGATAAGAAGCAAGAGTCAGGAAGGAATAATATGTCACCGTCTTATTGGCAGACCAGACATCAGCGAAAGTGCCTTCAATCAAGACAACGCAAGGACCACCAAAAAGTCCAGCCAAGAAGCGGAAAGCCAGCAGTGTCGAAATCTTTGTCGCAAGACCGATCACGATCACACAGAGGCAGAAAAGCGGGAAGCTGGTGAAGTAAATGGGTCGTCGGCCGTATCGCTCAGAGAGATGCGGAGTGTAGATGGGTGCGAAAAAGACACCAAAGAATGGCATTGTGAAACCGAGAACAGCGACACGCTGTGAGACACCAAATGCCTCTGGGATGGCGCCAATGGCTGCTGTGTAAGTGGTTGTTCCGTACATGCTACTCAAGTCAGTATCACTTTGTTGTTTTACGGCATGGGCAACTTACATGACAAACACAAACAAGAATGAACAGGCCGACACGTAGACCTTCTTGAGAAATGACCAACTCATGGGGCTATCAGGATCAGTGGGTGACAGGTTGTGCCCTCCAGATCCTGCATTGGCCCTGATGCAAGGCTCATGTTCATCGTCAGGTGTGTGTCGACCGTCCATGTTCTCTGCATCTGAAGTCGCGTCGAAGGCTGGCATATTGGGAGCTGGTTCGAAACTTGTCATATTGGAAGTCATGTCGTATGTCGCTGTATGGTGGGCAGCGTCCATGTTGTTCATGTTGAAGATAGATGTTGGAAAGAATCTAAATGAGCCGGATTGTATTGAAGGCTGAGAGTGGTGTTGTTTGATGGACTGAACAAACGGATGCCAATGTCAATCGCTTATATACACCATTGCTTTGGACCCCAACATTGATGCTCTCATCATTTTTCCTCGAAGAAAATGCATCAAAGCTTACATAGCCCTGTCGAAAGGCGGAGCGACGCCATTTGCATCAGCTCTTTGAGATAAACAAACGAAGTTGCCCAATGTTGCTCATAACCTGGGGTGAAACCGAATAAGGATTCATTTTCGCGAATGTTTCATTGAAGTTTTGTCCGCCAGATAATCAGAATTACTGAATGCAGTAAAGCAGTTGACTTGGCTCCCGCAGGGCTGAAAAGCCTAGCGCTGACATTGAGGCTTGGTCCCGATTGCTTCCATTGTTTGGCGCAAGAGCCTCCCCTGTACCGTTGAGCATCTTACTCAATTAGGCAATCTTGATTATGAAACTCGAAACGGGCAGAGCGAAAAATCATATTTGGGAAACATTCAGGGGATCAGGATCATGACGAGCTTGAAACCAACAGCTAGCTGCCTTTTGGCTGAAACAGAAATTGACTTCAAACACAGCAGCCTGCAGCGCACCTCGGGCTTCTGTCGCTACTAACGGCTGGCTACCCGCTGTTGAGTATGATCTACAGCACACCAGGTACCCATAGCCGCCTAGCGGCTACAGGGCCCTAGCGCTTCTGTTGGCGAGCGCAAACACCACGATTAAAGATCGAGAAAGGTCATTTACGTAGATTCTGAGAAAATTGAGGGTTTACTGCATGATTGAAGACAATAAGCATTGATACTGAAGCGAAATAATTACATGCTATCTGTTATGTACCCGTCACCATCACCAAGTCACAACCTCGCGCAAATCATCAAGCAAAGTAGGCAGAGAAAGCGAGCAGACTCAAAATAGCCACAACCATAGCAGGTTGACCCGTAGGGCAACCCGAAACGCCGTTCATTTCATCCTTCTTCATATCATCTTCCTTCTTATCCATCTCGTCGGTCGAATTCATAGAGTCGCCATCAGATGACAATTTCGCCTGGCCAAAGTTGGCGTCAAACTTCTCGCACCAGAGACCAACATAAGAAAAGTCTTTCGCAGTATAGCCAGCGTCAAGCTTGACCATGATGTCCATCTTGGACGAGGTATCGCTAATGCGCTCTTTGTTGATACGGAAGCCAGATGAGAGGTCTTCAGTCTTGGATCCCCACCAGTAGAGAGCAGGTGCCGATGCGTCTTTGAGTTCGTAGTCGGTGATCTTGAGTTCAGTGTTGCTGACGACCTCAACTGTGCCGCCGAGGCCAGCGTCCAGTGAGGATAGGGCACCAGAGTCGCCCATCTTGGCGGCCATGGCAGCAGTTGCAAAGAGAAGAGTGGCGAGCTTGAAAGCCATTGTGAGAAGAAGGGATGTATAAAATTGAGGTTTGTGGTAAATGTTGAGTTTACAGAAAGTTGCAGTAGATGGAGATAGACTGTAGTGCGAGTTCGATTGCTGATGAAGCTGGTTTCATCCTACTATCTCAATCTTCTTATACTGCTGTGCTGCTTCACCCCAATTCTCTAAGAGGCAATTCAGATGATACAACAAATAAACCCCAGAAATAATCATCCGCCTGGGCGTTTGAGGCTAAATATTTCACAGCAGGGCTTTGCCTAATTTTACCGTAAAATTAAGCTTGTTACCATCCGCATTGCCGAAAAGGGAAATTCTGATTAGCGATGGTGGTCAACCCAGCCAGCGCCCGCACCTTCCAAGCATAGCCTCGACGCCACGGCAGGGATAGCATCAGAGCGTTTGATCAATCAACAATGTTTCTCATCTGCCGTGCTGAAATGTTAATCTCTCAGCCCCAAGCCGAGCGTTTATCCTTTGGAATCCAGTTCAGCCACGGGTTTCGAATGGTAAGTTTGATCAATCATCAGTTGCGACAGCTCTTTTGCACTGCCATGCTTTTGACAATATGAGCCTGTCTGTCAAGTATTTAGTTTCTATATTCTCCATATTCCTTTGCAGTATTGAACCATCGGTCACACACTTTGACTTACGCTTTTTGATCATTGTTACCATCCGAAAATGACTGATCCCGTGATCATCGATCGCTATACTGCTGCAAGAGTTTACTTCAGCAGCGTTGTTGGCTTAATATTCTTGGAATCACTCATTCCATTGAGTGTCTCCGCCTTCCAGAGATACAACAAGTGTGAGAGCTCCATTCCCCCATGCTTGGACTTCGCTAACTCCCCTAGATCGACGACAAGATCGAAATGTCTTGCACTGGAGTGTTACTGTTTGGCTTCACAAACTACACAGCTTCCCGCTTCCTCTCCCGTACTTCGACTGGCACATCACCGATGCTGCTCGCTTCACAGCTTTTCTCGCACTTAACTTGATCTTCAGCGTACAAACCAATGAGTTCACGGCCGATTATACCCTGTACGGCTGGCTAGCAATTGCCAATACTGGTCTCGCACTACTGATGGCATCCCGAAACAATCTATTCGCGACCCTCCTGCGTATTCCCAGTCCAGTACTCCTTCAGTACCATCGCTGGATCGGCCTTGCAACAGTTGCCCATGCAACAGCCCATGTATCGTTCAATATCCAGCATTACATCGAGACAAAACAGGTCACCACCAGCTTTGGAAACCATCGAATCCAGGTTGGCTTGATGGCCTGGATCGCCCTGACCTTGCTCTTTCTCACGGCCCTACCGATTGTGCGACGCCGCTTCTTCGAAGTCTTCTACTACACACACGCTCTGTTCTTCGTTTTCGTGGTCGGGGCTTTGATCCATGCCGCGCATGGACCGGAATTCATGCTTCCAGGGCTTTTGCTGTGGGCCATAGATCGAGCGATCCGATTTGCGTACAACTTTCGCACCATTCAAGTACAGAGTGTCGAGGCATTCGAAGGCAACGTTACAAAGTTCAAGGTCAAAGGTCTGAGGACTCATACTCCCGGACAGGTTGTCTGGCTTCAAATCCCAAAGGTGTCTTTTGTGAACTGGCATCCATTCACTGTCGCAAGTGCACCAAACGATCCTGAGAAGACTGCGACGATCGCCGTCCGAGGTCTTGGGGGCTTCACTAAGGCTGTGCAGTATGCTGACTGCAACGGGGTTGAGAATCCACACGGATGCGCTTCCTTGGACTCGAACAGCATGATGGCTCACCCGCTCAAGATGCGTATTGATGGCCCATACGGTGTTGGGCCAGTATCCTGGGGCTTACTGCCGGTGACTGTCCTCGTCGCTGGTGGCATTGGAATTACGCCAGGTATCAGCATTGCGTCTCATATTATCACACAAACAGGTATTGATGTAGGCACGTGTCACATCCATCTTCTTTGGGTCGTCAGAGATGCGCAGCATATCCAGTGGTTCGCGGATGAACTGACTGAACTTGTCAATGCATGTGCAAAGCCGGATTCGTCAACGACTCTGGAAATATCTATATTTGTTACCGGTGGAAGGCACCGGGAGGCTCACATGAGCGATGCAGCTCACGAAATGCAGGTTCTGAGCTCTCCGCAACCTTGGTCTATTCATTCGCGGCGACCAGATCTGAAGCAATGGTTCAGGCAGCTCAAGTCTAACAATCTTGGCATGGATGCAGCGGTGAATTTATGCGGGCCAAGGCAACTTATTGAGCAAGGTAGAGCGGCTGCATGTGGCGTTTCTGATAGAGAAGGGCTTTTCTTTGTTCAGGAGGAAGTGTTTGAGCTATAAACTGTTGTTTGCATTCTCTATGTAGATATATACTCAATTGATCATTATAACCCAATGGAAAACACTCTTCTGAGGTGATTATCATCATACTGTCATCAATTCACATTGTAAAGTTATGGGAAAATATTGTCTAAGCTGGTCTCAACTGTAGCCATTCTGCAAGGCTTTCCTCACTGAGGTTCGCTAGGCAGCCCATCAGAGCTACCAAGACCCACTCCACTGTTTTATCTTATCACTGACACTTACTTGTTTTCTCAGCGCCTGAAGTGCTGGCAGGGACGAGCCAAAACAGCGGCCGAAGCCTCAACACCAACGCCACAAGTAATCCACCAACAAAAACATATCAAGATATTACAGAAATGGCAAAAAGAACATTCGGAAGGCAGTGGGATTGCTCCCGCCAGGGCTTGAACCTGAGACCTTCGCATTACCGGATACTCGGAATGAAGTATTAGTACGACGCTCTAACCAACTGAGCTACGGAAGCCGTCCGAATGCGTTGAAAGCCGAGGTTCTTCATTGGGCTCAGGATTCCTTGGATGCGTCAAGCTGACCACTTCGCGGGCGACTTCTTTGTTCATCTCTATAGTATTTTAACCTCATTTATGAGCTACTTGGGATAGGTTCTGTGGCTATATTTAGGCACTTGTTCCAGGTTCTTAAAGACTTACACGTAAATCGCGCGCTTAGATTTTTGTAGATGCCGGCATCAACGTCCCAGTCCAATGTCTTAGCTCTTAAATCAATATTTCGGCCTGAGCTCTCTTTCCTCACAGTTACAAAGATGCTGACGTCTATCTGTCAAGCTACAGCTTCTTGGTTTACCTTTCCGGGTCATGTCCTAGTAAGAGCCATGAACCACTGCGACATTTGTTCCAGATCTACTGCTTGAGTGTGAAAGAACAGACGGACTTCAGTCTATAGTAAGTTGATTTCTATTCAGTACTATCTATTGCCTTAAAAAGGTACCAGCCCTGATATCCTTATGCCCATCTACCTGTAGTTTACATATTTCGGACATCCCTTCCTACTGCCCATCGAACCCCAAGATCCTCTGAACAGCCACCCTGCCAAATGCACTCGCCCACAATTTCTGTCGCCCACGATGAAAAGGAAACTCCGCCACGACCATAACGCTAACATCCTCTGGCCGTAGGCCAACCTTGACCAGCAACTCGAGCACCGCCACGAGCGTTTCTCCAGTTGCGAGAACATCGTCAAGTACAACCACTTTGTTGCCTTTGCAGAGTGTGCTGGCACCCATCTTAAATCTACCATTATCCGTCGTGCTCGGTACGTAAGATGATATGTGTGACGAACGTCTCTGAACAAACACCGTAGGTGGGGGGAATTTATTGCTTTTTGCGATGAGAACGTGAGGAACTCCTAGTTTTATCGCCAGAGGCGCAGCGAATACAATCCCACTGGCTTCGCTAGTGACTATAGCATCCACTTTGTACCAGTCACCTGAGAAATGGTACTTCAGGAGCGAAGTGCAAAGCTCGAGTCCTCCCTTCTGTTGGGCGATATTCAGGACGTAGCGAAAGTCGATATCCTTCCCTGGAAAGTCGGGTACTGATGGCACCATACCAGCTAGCTGACGAAGCTCTTCGCTCACGAATGGGATAAGACGTTGGAAAGCAAATGACATGGCAGGTTCATCTCCATTCACATCGTTGTCAAAGGTGAAGTTTGGCGAGTAGATTCCGTCTCTACTCATGTACTCTTCGCAGTATGTTGTCCTGAACTTGTTTCCATCTCCCCATCTTCGCAAGTTCCGCGTAGCCTCGCTCGCTTGGACCCGGACGTCGATCAGTCTGGCATCATGAACAAGGTGTGATAACGTTGCACCAGTAGCCATCTCTGACATGCCAGTGATGAACAATACATCCGAGGCATCGTTTTCCAGCACTTCAAGAAAGTGGGTATCTCCCGCAGAAGGGTCTGCCTTCAGTTTCTTCTTGGAGAAGTCTGTATCCGTGTGATTTGAAGACGGTAGACCAGATATCAGCACAGTAGTCCTTCCCAGCACCGTGCTCGCCGGTGACAAGAATGGCAAGCTTCTGCGGCAGACCGCTCAGTGTCAGGGGGCATGTGTGCGCGAGTATGTTTCTGGGGTCGAATGCTTTCTTGAGCTTTACCAATCGTCGGCGATTGGGACCAAAAGCTTTAGTGGCCAAGATACTATCTCGAGGATCAGGTCCAAGATCTGCACCGTACACCCCTTTGCTCATTGGTAGGAGCTCGTTCACAACGCGGTAGACCCAGCGGATAACAGCGCCAGCAATGTGTTTTCCGTCGTATTCTCTCAGCCAAACACCAGTGACAACGCAAGCAAAGTCCCAGTCTCTGTAGCCGAAAGCAGAATCCTGGGGCACAACATGTCTCACAGCTTTACCACTATGCACAAGGTTAAGATAACAGTAGGGCGTAGGAGAATCTCTGGTGGCAGATATCAAGACTTGCATGGTATCGGCGCTGGCTATGTCCTTCAGAAATACACACCGTTTGAAGGCAGAGGTTTTCCCACCCCCGTGTCCTTGATGCATCTTGGATACGTAAATCTCCTTTTCGAAGAGCTCAATAGCATCAACCGTCTTCGGGGGCGACCCCGTGGAGTTATCTGGTGAGATACCCTCTAAGGAACATAAGAAAGTGGTCATTCCACAACAGATCTGTCCACCTTCGCAGTACAGGTAATAGTCCGAGGAAATATGGTAAGGATACCGGCTGGATACATCGTGGCTCAAATTTGTCAGTGCCTCTTCAACGTTATGGCCGTTCGGATAACCATAATTACATACAGAGAACATTTGGGCTGTGTAAGACTTGAAAGTAACGCTGATGATAATACCGAAGTTCGTTCCGGCTCCCTTCAAGGCCCATAATAAATCCTCATCACGTTGGTGGCGAATGGCATTCGACGGTCGATATTGTTCAGGAACGTAACCGACACAGAGAACTTGGCCGCTAATCGCATCAACCATGACAACACCGACGATAGCAACGCAGGTGAGGCCACAGTGTCTGGCCAGATATCCAATACCGCCTTGGAGCCAAAGCCCTGCACCAACACTCGGCCGAGAGCCCAAAGGTATTGTCACGCCCACAGACACGGTCTCGCGGATTATATCTTCCGTCTTACGCCCAGCCCCGGCGACAACCCAACATTCTGTGTCTACATCTTGGGGCGGGTTAACAACGTGGATTTTGTCGAAAGCACTCATATCAACGGAAACAACATTAGGCCAGAGACAATGATCACTGTGGCCACCGCCTAGGATCGCCAAGCTAGTTTTGTTGTCCAGTACCCATCGAACACACGATTGCACCTGGCTGATGTCCAATGGTCTGACGATAGCAGCAGGCCTGTTGCATAGGGCCTGTCGATTCTTGACTCCGTAGGGCCTGTGTGCCAGTGGCACAAGAGCGGCCAAATCAGGTAGGCTTTTTGGCATGTCGAGTCATTGCTATCATGATTTCAGGGGAGTTAAAAATAAGATGACCTGGGCGATCGTCGTCACGGCGCGCCAGTTGGCGGCAGATCGTCCGCCACTGAGCCTGACGGGTCTCATATAATACTCCGGTCGTCAAACGGTATCCGACGATGAAGCGAGTGAAGTTGTCGATGGCTTCATCATCGTCTTTGATAGCTACAACGCGATCGGGGAAGGACAGCGAACGGTGACTGACCAGGTTGCCGAAAATGTGAGAGCCAGCGCGGTGAAAGATAATGACCATACCATCAAGTGGGTCTTCTGGTAGCATTTTGATAGTGTGTTTGATGATCTCTTCCTTATATTTCAGTCCATATAAGCCGTGGCAAAAGAGAATGATGTCGAACTTCTCGCCCAGGCAGCTGTCTTTGATGAAGGAGGCTGGGCGAACGAGGGTCTGTTTCAAAGAGGGAAACGGTCTCTCGTTCTCTGTAGGCGATACCCATCTTCTGAGACTTTGAGTGTATTGAAAAGAGGGCTCTAGTGCGACGTATTTCATGATCCTCTTCCTCAGACTGGCCGGCAGGTGCCCTAGAACACTTTCCGGGCCTGGACCAATCTCCAAGGCTGAGATCTCATCTCGTGTTGAGAGGGAGGTTATCAATTCCGACAGTTGAGGGATTATGAAATTTTTCTGGTATGTGTGCTGTTCAGAGGCCTCTGCAAAAAGGCTAAACGAATCGTCATACTCTTTGTCGTTCAATGGTTTACGAGGCGCTTTGTCGCCAACTTTTTTGAGGGCTTTCTTGAGAGCATTGAGAGTCGCCATTATGATAAAGTTGTAATGCGCTTGATGGAGGAGAAATAAGTTTCAAGGTTGGAAGAAGTTCCCTTCTAAGCATTATATAGTCATCACAATATTCAGAACGAACGCCACTTTACGCACAAACCGATATGTCGTGATGTTGTCTTATTTGTCTTCATTTCTTAGGCTTGTCTTAGTGACCAATCTTTCTGATAGCACGGCAAACACAGGGGGCTTTCTGGCTGTAAATGCAAAAATTAATAAAGCGCATTGTTACCCCTGTGTCGAGTGTCTGGCAGTATCCTTCAAGTTACAGGCGAGCAATGTAAAAGGACAACAACATGCATGACTTTTCACCAAGTCATATAAACACAAGGAAACACTTTGTGACAAGAAATTTACAAAAAAGAAAGCCTCGCAAACGCTCGCAATCGAATATATATAGGAACAGCCCGATGCGGGGGTCGAACCCGCAACCTTGAGATCGCGTACTCGTAAGAGTCTCACGCTCTACCGATTGAGCTAACCGGGCGTGGCTCTTATTGGATAACAGACTGTGCACTACGTTGATGTGTGAAGATTGCACAATTGCGTCCAGAGTTATGCATGATAATGCAAGGTGGCTCGCCACTACTTACCGTGCACAAGCTCTGCACAAGTCTGACGCTTCACTCCAGGCGCAATGCAATCTTATGCCGAGATCAGGCTTTGTGTGCGCTTGCTTACTTCTGCCTCCAGTCAAGCAACATGAAAGGCAATGCGACGCGCCAGGTAAAGCCGCCATCTTTTGAAGTGCTGTGAGTTTTGAGGTTGACGATACAGTGCAAGATGTGAGTCTTGGAGCACCACGATAACAATGCGGGGAGAAGTTGGGAGTGCGGTCATGACACGTAAGCTGTCCCTTATCGCGTTCACATCACCTCTTTGACGTGTTGATAGGCTGAGCTATTTTTAGTCTGCTCGGTTTCTTAACATCAAACTGAGAATGAAGAATGACAAGCAAAACTCACCAGACAAGTATCATTTACATAGAGTCGATTATCGCACCAGCCCACTATGTTTGAGTTAAGTGAATAGCGTTATAGGCAGTACCCAGAATGTTTTCATCCTTAAGTACCTAATAAATCTATCTCCTAACAGTTTCTATTAGTACAATTGCGAGCGAAATTGGCTTCCATTCACACACTTTTGGCATGTTTTACCCTAGAGGTTAGGTACATAGGAGTACTCTTCGGTACACTGCTTATGCCGGTGACCAGAATTGGCCCATCGTTTAGCCTGGGAAAACAGCTTATTTTGGCCTTACCAAACGCTGACCGTCAGCGCCCCAGGTAAATTCAAGTACCCTCATGTAGTCTCTTTATGGGTCAGAACAGTCAACGCTGACATGGGTCCAAGTCCGTGCAAAACGCAACGCAGAGTACAAGATGACGTCCACCGATCGCTTACGTCTGTGCTGAAGCCATCTTCCCATTCTTCTTGAACCCATCGCCACGAACGGTTCTTTCCCGCGTTAACATATGGATAATGCCGTACCCTGAGTTTTTACGATAATATTTTTTTATCGTAGCTAGACCTGCAAAACTACCTAATAAACTGGCTCACACCATTAACAAGAAAGGATTTATCGCGCGCTATAAGACAATTAATTTAAGCTGCTTCGATGCAGCTATCATGGTCGCAGGCGAAGCAGCCTGCTGATACTGAAAATGAGGTGTTAGTGGCGTTGGCCAAGCTGTTGCTCCAGACTTGCCTACGCATGATGTTAGTCACGTGACGAGAGCTAAGAGAAGATGACACCTGTCCTTCTGGCTCACTACTTTGCCAAATCATCGAGGTCGCCTAGCCCAGAACCTTCCTGACAAGCGCTCACTGACCAAACCATGGATGCAGATGAGGATTCCCTTCAAGACTGTTTTAGTGACGATGACCTCGAAGATGAACTTACCGATGTCCCAGACCAGCCGAGTCAGCTGCCGCGACGGGCGGGCCTCTCCCAACCAAGCCAGTTCCGACCCGTTCCACAGACGCTTCCTTTCTTGCCCTTGACTGAATGGGATCCAGATCAGCGATACGACGACCAGCCTCCCTCTTATATACACTATGCGCTCGAGTGGAAGATGACCTTGAACAATAGAAACGTCGCCAAGCAAACTGAGCAAGACATCGCTCTAGCTCCAGGCGACTTCTGGGACCATACTTTACGGCCAGAGCTAGAAAGACTAGTAGAGAAAACAAGATCTAACAAGCCCTGTAAGGCTGATGCAACCACAATCACCATGTCTGTCACCGATCGATCCGAGCGAGATATAACTAAACGGTTTGATGAGTTGATGATTGATTGGCTCGTCGTAGAAAGACAGCTGCAAGCATGGAGCCATCTAACCTGTAACGGGAAGAAGATAAGGATCCAGGTTGCATTCAGCTACTTGGAGAGTGGCAAAACGGCCCGCAGCGCTGGACGCGGGGCTAGCGCTTATCAGCTGGCGGAACGGAACGCCCGGCTTGATGCAGAGCAAGGGACATCAGGCGGACCCGATCCGTGGAGGCAGGTGTATAGCCTTTTGCGATGTCCCGGACCTCCATGTGATCGTGGCCCGTACTGTTGGCAAGACCCTGATGGAAGAAAGTATTACAAGCTCTTGAGTCACCATCTGAGGAGCTTGGTCAAGCGGTGCAACAAGGTTGCCAGTTCCAGACTCATGATGATGTGCCACAAGATATTCGTGCACAGTTGTATGCTGAGGAGCAACAGCAGACGAGCCGCAAGAGGAGACGGCAAGATCCAGAAAACCCTCAGGATGGCCAGTTACCCATGGTAATTAATAATTATATCCCAGTGCACCCAGGTCAAACCCCACTGTACGGCCAGGAAAGATCAACCCTAGAGGTAATAAGTAACTCCTCAGGTCATGCCGAATCTTCTTGCTTTAATATACCTGGCATGCGGGACGACGCAGTCATGCAATACTGCGTATGGCATGGCTCAAAGGTCAGAAGTGAGACCCAAAAACAGCAGTACCAGCTGGCTCGCGACTTGACGCTGGACAAAGGTCTTGACCTAGAGCTTCTCTACAGCGACCAAGATGCGCAATTTTACATCGATCACGGGATCATGGAGGGTGTTGCAAGGCGCTGGGTGCGGGACGTAAAGCTTTTCCTTGATCAGTATGATGAATTCTAGAGCGCACTGTAGCACTTTCTTTCTTTTAGTCTATTATGTAGGATCAACATGCATTCAACTCGGCTGTTCTTCAATGGAGATCCCCGCGCGTCTGAAGTGGCCCCGAGCGCTCATTCGTCGCTCGCCTACAGTCCGAACACACTCCTCCAAGAAAAGCCCAAAATCGTGTCGGATCACATCCTCGTACTCGTCCCAAACCTGTTTGATGTACGTTTTGAGTTCCCCAAAGTACTCCTCGATTGGGTTCAAGTCAGGCGAGTAGGGTGGCAGGAACTTCAGCACCACGCCTGCTTCATCGCACAAACGTTGGATCTTCTCCGAGTGATGAAATGTGGCGTTATCCATGATCAGCACCGATCTAGGCTCGGGCCACCTGCCACAGTATGGCAGAAGCTCTTCAACAAAATTCTCAAAGATCTCACTATCGGTCGATCCTTCAAAGACCCGGAAATGAATCACTCCATCTTGACTGTACGCGGGAAGGATCTGAAACCTCCGACCGCGGTGGAATCTCTTGACCTGTATAGGGGTAACTCCTCGAGGAGCCCAGCCTTTGTGCTTGGTCCCGATACTCCTGTCACAGCCGCTCTCATCTATAAAAACCAGTTGGTATGAACGGTACTCGGATCTTTCGTGTACATGTTCCTCTCGCAGGTCCGCATTACGTTCCTTTGCTACGTTTCGGGTCACCTTTTTACGCCACTCAGCAGACCTCAAGGCCCTGCTGAGACTGAAACGGGACACATCAACATCGAACTCCTTACGAAGAAAAGCGGCCATATCGGTCAGGCGCATCCAGGGACGATCAGCAAGCCGGTCGGAAAGGGCAGTGAACATATTAGGTGTGATGGTCTTGGGCCTACCGGTTTTATTAGGTGGCGCTCGCGTGGTTCCGAAACGACGCAGGTTCGATCGGATCGTGCGTACAGTACGGGTTGAGCAACCGGCGGTCGCTGCGATTTTGTCATCCTTGGGTGATACTCCATCCTGTGACTTACTGAGAATC
This sequence comes from Fusarium sp. NRRL 29148, assembly GCA_013759095.1. Lineage (NCBI taxonomy): Eukaryota > Fungi > Ascomycota > Sordariomycetes > Hypocreales > Nectriaceae > Fusarium > Fusarium sp. NRRL 29148. The sequence continues at coordinate 34,372 of JABSTL010000528.1, forward strand.
ATGTCTCGAATCAGCAGATGCTGCGACTCTGCAATGTTAGGCGCCATTGGCAATACATCGACCTGAAGGGGCAAACTGACAGCTCGGCAAATGCCACGTAGACGAGACGGCGTCGGGCCCTGTTCTTTCTGCCTGGTATTTCAGGTACCATCTGCTTCTTCTCCTTTCGGATCACGGCGTAATGAGCACCCGAGAGGTCAAGGCTGCGAGTCGATTGGTCATCAACTGTGCCGGGCCCTGTCTCCGTCCCCACCCGCCCACAGAAAAAAAAAACACTTTGGGGTGAGTTGGCTATAGGGTAGTGCTCAAGGCTAGCCCTCCAGCTAGCCCTCCAGCTACTTTGGACTCTACACCTGCACACCATCCCATATTGTACAGTACAAGCACCGTTATACCAGGAATGCATCAGATGAATCAGAGGTACCGTGATCTCGAGGACAAAGTCGTTGCAAAAGACTCACTCACTCACTCTTCATGCGTTTGGCACTCGTGGTTGGCCAATGATATATATATCCCGTGTCCAACGTTAACTATCTAGTAATATCGCCTAATCGTCCCTATTCTTGCCTCTAGAATAGGTTATAGGAGCATTACTGATTCCGGCTTGGACACCTTCGTTATGGTCACCGAAGCTCATCGTATTGACGACCTGACCTTGGCCCTTCCTCATATCTTTGGCTGCCGATTGTACGTTTTCGTTCAGAGCTCTGAGTAGTTTGAGAGATTGCTGCAAAGCAAATTTCTCAGTCTCCACTTGGTCTTTGGCGCTTCTCTGTTCGGGATCCTCCTCGACTTCTTCTAACAATGCAAGCTGAAGCTTTTCCAGCCTAGCGCTCACCTCATCTAGCTGCCTTTCAGTGGTCGAAACTGCTTTCGCAATCTCGGTCTCCTTAATCGACACCATCCTCATCATTTCTTCGATTGCACTCGTCTGTTGAAGGGAACTATGGCTATCTTTCTGTTAGCACCGTAATACCCTGTGTTCACCAGCAGGTGCACTTACAGACTCGCAATGCTGACGACTGAAGTAAGCGTGCCTTTGCAGTTCTGGAGCTGAGACGACGTCGATTTGATCTGATCTTGCCTAAAGAGGCCGATTGCCGTTCGGTCGCGCCGAGATAGCTTTCCATCTTCGCCATGTTGAGTCCAATCATCGATCGCGGCTTGAAACTTGCTGCATGACTTTCTGCATAGGTTCATTCCAGTCTTGGATTGGGAGACCACAGATTCACCCAGGGACTGCCACTGTTGATCAGATACCTCTTGAATAGAGGTAATGGCTTGCTCGATGGTCAGCAGCTCTTCTCCAAGTGATGCGATCTCGCTAGGCGCATCGAGAATGGCTTGAATCGTTTTTCGTAACTGCTGCGCGCATTGTAAAGTCGGCACAGCGACTCCCACGACGCCAGCCGTGATGCTTAAAGGGTCCATCGTCGAAAGTCCACCGCTGTAGCGATGTCTTTCAGGATCTCCATTGTGACGAGCATAAAGAGGGGTAAATGTCAGATTGGGCAGCAATCACGTGAGGCAACCGTGACCTAACTCGGCCGAATTTGCCAGCTAGAAATGCGCATCTTGATGCTACCGGATCACTGCAACGTCTTGCGATCAATTCCACCATGGCAGAACGTGTTTCTTCAATGACCTTTGGAGATGGGAACCGCGGAGTTCAAGTGGGTCAGAGTCACGCACCGATCCAAGCGACTTTCAACCTTCCACCGGGTATGTTACCGCCAAGCTAGCACTCCTAGTGGATTCTGCTGACATCCTCTCTAGAGCCGCTAGAGCCGACCCCGCCCCCCTTCGCGTCCATCCCCTTCCGTCGTGATCCTACGTTCGTCGATCGTGGAGAGATCCTCGATCAGATCGGCTGCCAATGCTCCGAGCCAGCCAGTCGCGTCGCTATAGCAGGTCTTGGTGGCGTAGGGTACGTTTTCGAAAGCAAATGCCCCAGCAAATACCCTGGCAAGTTCTAATACGGAGACAGCAAGTCCCAGCTGGCCATTGAGTTCGCCCACCGGGTTGCGGCTCGCTCGGCTGAAATATGGGTATTCTGGATCCATGCTAGCACGCAGGCCCGTATCATCGAAGGGTTCAAGTCGATTGCCAACAATGTCAAACTGATGGGTCGCAATCGTCCCGATGCCGATGTTCTCCAGCTTGTGTTCGACTGGCTTTCCAATGTACGAAACGGCAGATGGCTCTTGATTCTTGACAGTGCCGATGACGCCGAGGTGTTGCTACGCAGCACCAGCGGAGACAACGATGACGGGCGGAAGCTGATAGAGTATCTGCCGCAAAGTGATAATGGATCCGTTCTTATCACCACGCGTAACAGGGACCTGGCGTTTAAGTTGGCTGGCACTTATCAGGCGATTCATGAAATTGGTCCCATGACACAGGAAGAGGCTTTAATGCTCCTGAAGAACAGACTCGGTACCTTGTCAGATGCGAATGCCGCAGCTGACTTGGTGAGGTCTCTTGACTTTGTCCCGCTTGCCATTAGCCAAGCTGCAGCCTATATCCAAATGCGGGCGCCGCGACCTTCGCTTGTACAATACCTCGACGAGTTTCGACAGAGTGAAAGTAAGAGGGTGAAGCTTCTCAGTCATGACGCCGGTGACCTGCGTCGAGATCTTCGCCAGGATGGAGGCGCGTCAAACGCCATACTTACGACATGGCAAGTGTCATTCGACCACATCCGCTTGAGGAGACCGTCAGCAGCAGACCTTCTTTCATTGATGAGCTTCTTCAACCGGCAAGGGATTCCTGAGTCGCTCCTTGGGCCTCCCAAAGATAGTCACAACGTTGCGCAATCGATTAGTCCTGAAGACATGGCCGATTCGGATTCTCAACGCAGTGATGATGAGACCGGGAACGAATTCGAGGATGATATAGCAATACTACGGGACTATTGTCTTATCATGCTCAGCGAGAATGCAAATACATTTGAGATGCATGGGCTTGTGCAGCTATCCATGCGGAGATGGCTGAAAGCGCAGGGACTCCAGGACAAGTTTCTAGAGCAGTATATCACGCTGATGGCGAGTTCGTTCCCAACCGGGGACTATGAGAACTGGACGCGATGTCGACCACTTTTCGCCCACGTTGAAGCAGCAGCCGAATACCGGCCAACCGATGGCAGCCTAAGGAAGACATGGACAGGCCTCTTACACAACGGCGGATGGTATGCGTGGCTACAAGGCAAATATTCCGTGGCAGAGCAGATGCTTTCCCAAGCGAGGAGAACTCGTGAAAAGCTGTTTGGTAAGGATCATGAGGCAACTCTGGCGAGTATATTATTGCTTGCATCGGTATACTTCAATCAAGGCCGATGGGAGGACACAGAGAAGCTACAGATGCGGGTAATAGAGACTCGCAAGGTGAAGCTTGGAGCTGATCATCCGGATACTCTGATGAGCATGAACAATCTCGCAGTGACATACTGGAAGCAAGGCCGATGGAAGGAAGCAGAGAAGCTACAGATGCAGGTGATGGAGGCTCAGAAGGCGAAGCTTGGAGAAGATCATCCGGATACTCTGACGAGCATAAACAATCTCGCATTGATATACTTCAATCAAGGCCGATGGAAGGAAGCAGAGAAGCTACAGATACAGGTAATGGAGACTCAGAAGGCGAAGCTTGGAGCTGATCATCCGCATACGCTGAGGGGCATGAATAATCTCGCATTGACATACTGTAACCAAGGCCGATGGAAGGAAGCAGAGAAGCTACAGATGCAGGTGATAGAGACTATTAAGATGAAGCTTAGAGAAGATCATCCGGATACTCTAATGAGCATAAACAATCTCGCATTAATATACCGCAACCAAGGTCGATGGAAGGAAGCAGAGAAGCTAGAGGTGCAGGTAATGGAGACTCGCAAGGTGAAGCTTGGAGCAGGTTATCTGGATGCTCTCATGAGCATGCCTAGTATTGCGTTGACGTACATATACAGGGCCGGTGCGCTTGCACTATATTTGGTGCAGATCATCCTGATACTCTCACGAGCATGGGTAACGTATATGATAAGCGAGTGAGCC
>JABSTL010000529.1:0-33942 GCA_013759095.1 Fusarium sp. NRRL 29148
CCTCTGTTCCTCTGTTCCTCTTTGATTGTGAAGCATCCCAGATTATCTCATTCCGACGAGGATTAGGCATTCGCTCTAATTCAGATTGAGGTCGACATTTGAGCCTCAGCCTGTCCCTGTCATCACTCTTCCGGCCTCGTCTACCTAACTTCCCACCAGTCTCTGGGTAAACAAGACAAGAACCACGCTACGATAAACATATTGAATCTCGACGACAAACGACTGAAATTGATCTGAACTCTCCACTCTACCGCTTATATCTGGCCAAATCGAACCTTTCAATGATTCATCACAACGACGACTACTTCCCTCACTCAACAATTTAATTTCTGCAAGACCTAGTACCGCCATATTGAAGATATTCAGACAGCAGTACGCGCTTATTGGATTTTCCGCTACAAGGTCATACCAGGAACCGCCATAACTTGGGTTGTCAATCGACAAATACTAAGCCTGGACGAGATCAAACATCACAATAACTCAGCCATGCAAACAGAAGCTTCACAGGGCTCGGCTGCCCCGCCATCGCCATCGGCATCCTCAGTAAAGGCTTCCAACGAAAAGAACAGCAAGAAGAGAGCCTCACCTTCTGGCGACTCGGAGCAACCGGAAAAGATCACAAAGCGACGCGCTGCCCGTGCTTGCGTGTCCTGCCGGGCACGAAAAGTCCGATGCGACGTTGTCGAAGGAGCCCCTTGTGGAAACTGTCGATGGGACAATGTCGAGGTACGCTTCTAATTAAGTCTTGGATTCTGGACAAAACAGCCAATCCCCGCCCCGAATTTGAGCATTACTGACATCTGAGCAGTGCATTGTCCAAGAAAGCCGCAGGCGAAAGTAAGTAGTCCCAACGGTTTCCGGGCATCGTGTTCCGATCGACTCCATTCCGGCCCCTTGAACCGGCGGCCGGTACGAATGGAGCTCATTCGAAAACGTCATGTCACGCGAAACGCCCCAGAGTAAAAAATTACGTTGAGTATACGTTGCTAACCGCCGCCGCAGGAAGAATCTTTATACGGCCAGCACAGCGGGCCAGTCCGTCTCCACAGAAGCTCAGTTGCGTTGCAAAACAACGGCCAGCAACGGGAATCCCACAGATCCCAGCAAGAGTGCGACTGTGGGCATGAGCACAGCGGACCTTCGACGTCCCAGCAGCGGCTCAGCCATCTCGACCAGTAGCATTGACGCACCCAGTGCTTTTCTGAACAGTTCCGCCCTTGATAGCCATGTGCCTCACATGATATGTAAGTTTTTGCGCTACGTTCCACCCCCAACTTCAGTCCTCGTTTTGTGCGCCGTAGCTAGCCCTCTCAAATTGGCTAGTGGCTTTCTTTTTGGGGTGAACAACTCCGTTCTCCGCATTTTCAGCCGCCCCTGGCCCGCTTTCCTCATGTACTCCACAGTGCGCTTACATGCCTGATCACATGGAAATTTAACAACAATTGATGATGGAATGCGCGGGGACCGAACGAACTTTGGCTGACCACGAGACCCAGATCAACGCTCTGGCTACCGCCGAGATTCCAGCTCACTCACTAAGATCCAGTCAATAGAATCCAACGCACACCGGTCGTCATGGGGTAGCATCATCCCTGACCCTGCGTTCTTCGATAACTTGCGCAACACTCAATTGCTCGGATCTCTCGAAGAGAAGGACACCCCGGCACCTCAGTTCCCTGCATTTTTACGACCTCTGCCAAATAAGATCGCGCCCGAAGATGTCGATTACCTCAAGATTAAGGGCGCACTATCGGTGCCCACCCTACCATTACAAAATGCACTCCTTCAGGCTTATGTCGAATACGTGCACCCATACATGCCGCTTATGGACCTGAACAACTTTCTCGGCATCATCAACAGTCGTGATGGAAAGAATGGTCAGACAAGTCTCTTCCTCTACCAGGCTGTGATGTTCGCGGCGTCAGCCTTTGTAGACATGAAGTACCTCCGTGAGGGTGGCTACACCACTCGAAAAGCAGCTCGCAAGTCCTTTTTCCAAAAGACAAGGGTGAGTAAGGCTCGGACCACGTGGAACTTGCCAAACTAATCCGCCAATAGTTACTGTACGACTTCGATTACGAGTCAGATCGCCTTGTCCTCGTACAAGCTTTGCTTTTGATGACATATTGGTATGAGACGCCAGATGACCAGAAAGACACATGGCACTGGATGGGTGTGGCGATCTCACTGGCACACACTATCGGACTCCATCGAAACCCTGGATCCACCAGCATGGCCCCAGCAAAACAAAAGCTCTGGAAGCGAATATGGTGGTCTTGCTTCATGCGAGATCGCCTCATCGCTCTCGGCATGAGGCGGCCCACGCGTATCAAGGACGAAGATTTCGATGTGCCTATGCTCGAGGAGAGCGACTTTGAGATCGAGGTCCTCCCCGAGAACAATACTGTTATCCCAGCTAGCTGTGCATTGGTTCGCAATCTCGACATGCAACGAGAGCTGGCTATCATGTGCATTGCCAAAGCTCAGCTGTGCGTATGCATTAGCCGCATGCTGAAGGCTCAATATTCAGTTTTGATCCGGGATAAGATGAAGCCCGAAAATACTACTAACAGCACTATGATGCTTTTCCCTAATAAGCAGTTAGATAACGTTGAGAGCGTTACTGAGGTGGATCACGAACTTATGGCATGGGCCGAATCGCTACCAGCTTGCTGCCAGTACCGCACCCTAACGCCCTTGGATGTCAAGGACGGACGATCAACAATTGCTGTCCAGAGGACACTCCTGCACATGGTATACTACACTACCATCTCAGCTCTGCACCGACCCCAGTTCCTGCCATCGTCACCTCTCCAGGCCCCGACAACATCTCGGCAAGTACAAGATATGTCTCGACTACGGGTTCGCGATGCTGCGATGCATATTACCCGCATGGCGACTGAGCTTCACCAATACCGATTGGAGCGGTTCCTGCCTACGACTGGTGTCACGGTTATTCTTCCTGCAATGATCATTCACCTCCTCGAGATGAAGAATCCCACGCCCCAGGCTCGGGAGCGTGCCACACGAGGATTCCGCCAATGTATGCGGGTTATGGAGAAGCTTCGAGAGGTTTATGCTGCAGCAGATTACGCAACCGGGTTCCTTGATGCTGCTCTGCGGAAGGCTGCGATTGATATCAACTCCAGCGTTGCACCTTCAACTCTGGCCATGATGAAACGGGTACCAATCGAGTTCAGCGCTCAAACACCACCTCCTGAGAATGCGCCATACATGACTGCTTCCGAGTCGCTATTTAACGAGAAGCCGAAGGAGCCTCGGCCTGTGGCAGCACCAGCTATGTTGCCGCCGAATACTGTCAACGCTGCAGCTTTGGAGATGCCCACAAACTCACCACCCCAGACGGAGATGGAGTCTCCTGCCGCTGGCTTGACACCGAGCGTGAGTGCTGGATCAGAGGAAATTCAACTGGATGTTGACAACATGGATCTCGATTTCATGCAAGGCCACGACGAGTTTGACTGGAATGCTGTTGCCGGAACCGATTTTGACGTTGACCAATGGTTGCAATTCCCCCCAGAGGGAGTGAACAATCAAGACGATAATTTGATCGCCGGAGTATTAGGCGTTGAGGAGCCTACTATGTCAGCAGAACAAGCGCTGACCTGGGCTATTAATGCCGAGGTCGATGCCGCCCGGCAAATCGAGAACCGCGAGATTCCTGCCCCGGCATAGTTTCGAGACGCTTCAGCTTCCGTATAGCAACGCAATCCTGGATGAGTGATCTTTGGATGGAGCCTTGCATTTATTTCATTTTTGCGTTACCTGTTGTGTGTGTCTTCATTCGAGACGGGGCGTTGGGGCTGTTGCTCCAGGCGGCGCATTATGTTTTGGAGGGACGGCGGATATGATTTAATGTTTTTAAGGACATCAAAAAGCAACGCTTGGCACGACTGTTGATGAAGACATTGGTTTTGGCGTTTGATATCACCTGCAAACAGGAAAGGGAAGCCTCCAGGGGCTCAAACTTGTTGTTGCTGGCTGTTTTTCTTGTCAACCTGAAGATGTATTTTGTAGTTGAATGGTAACGAAATCCAACTTGAATGATGAGCATATGATGTGACATCTGTTACTCCGTATAGTAACTGTGGTTCTATTTTAGTTATGGACCCCTGGATGCCCTAAGTAGTAGGAAGATTCTTGCTGTACTTAATGTTAGCGAAAGCGTGTGGTTCCGTCATCCTGCCCTCTCAGCTCAATATGACCAATACGTGCAGGGGAGCACATTGAGATTATGGGGAATAAGAAGTAGCAAGGTTGAACCAATGGACCTTGCAGTGCGTTGTCATAATATGTGTCGGCTACGTGAAGCGAGAATTTGGCATGGAGTTTGTAATTTAACTCGGCAGGTATTGAATTGCAGGTCGATTGGGTATGGCGCAATCTATTTGTTGACATTGAAAACTAGCATCATGATGGCTGACAGGGTGACGGTTAACAGGGGCAGATAGGTGCGAACAAGACGGGGGTCTTGTGATCAGGACTGATAGACAGGCAAGGCATGCACGGATGGGATGAATGAAAAGAGGCTTTCAGAGGAATGGGTGGCTGTCTTCCAATGTCTCTGCCCCGTTTTCTTGTCTTGGTGCTGTAGACATGCTCACGATGGTGTTTTAGTGATATGCAGGAACAGAAGCTACGGATACGATGGTCCAAGATATTGAAGACTGACAAGGGCCAAATCGATCTAATTCGACGCCCTGGCTTGGTCGTACAGGGCAATCGAGCTAATAATATCACGGTTGACGGTTGATGGGCAAGCCTGCGTTGGAATAAAGAAGATCTCCTTTCCGTCAACGTTACGAGGTGGTAAAGTTCGTTACCTAGCCAGGTCTTGGCCTCATATTAGAGAGTGGAGGAAAGGGAGGCGAATATGGGGCGTAACCGAGCCCAGGCGAGAAAAAGGGCTTTTCTCTTTGATTACCTCTAGGTACTTACTACTTTAGCAGCTGTAACTAAAAGTCTGGCACGTAATAGTGCCTACTTGAATAGAAGACATGGATGTCTCTAGCATCCGTCAGGTTGATACTCCGTACCTGGAGGGAAAACGCTAGGTGCGCAACACTCTGTATCCTACCTATGGTGAGTGTTCCCAAGCTCCATTTCTCCCTCTTACAACGTAGGCCTCTCAACAATCATCACTCCAACATATTTTCTTTTCCTTGACTATATCTTGCGACTATGGTTATTATTCTTTGTATTCTTGGCATCTTTGCATTATACCTGATCCGTCAATTGTCGTTGTACCTTTCGTTGCCGCTTCATCTTCCCTAGGCTTGCCTTTTCATTGACTGATATCCCTCCCTTGAAGCAAAGTGGCCGCAGCTCCGAAGCTCATCGTCCAACGTCACCAAAGCCGATCCTCCAACGCTTTTATCATACTTATTGGTTTTATTTCTGTGCATACTGTTTGCACTCTTTTGTTCACTCGATACTCAAACTCTTACCAGTTTCTCTAAACAAGATCTTGTCCAGATCCGGCCATTCCATTGTGCCAACCAACAGCCTAGACAAGCTCTTGCAAAGTTACAACGACGTCAAATTGACGATACCTACTCTGTTTGAGCTGTGTTTCTATTTCACTACATACATTGCCCACAGGGCATCCGGCCGATCGAACCGACTTTCTCTTTCCTTCTTATTCATGGTCACGAATCGTGGGCGACGAACCAGTGGTTTTGGATTCATTTGACCAGGGCGCTAAATACGACAAGCTATTTGCACAAGCCCCATCCTTGCCGCCAATTCAGTGTAAACCTCATTTATAACAGGCCGCCGCAGCGAAACGCAACGCGACCGTGGCCCACACAGGAACCTCACACGTCAACCCAACCCAAACCACGTCAAACTCAACTCTTCTTTGCGCAACTCTTTGACCGCCATCTCCCATCGGCGATTGCTTCGTTCCCTTTTCAGCTCCCTTTCAGCTCCCAGAGTGGCCTTCCAAAGGCCCTCTTTGTCGCTCCTTACCTCTTCGGTTCCACTTTCAGCTTGCTTTTTTCCCTTTCCCTTAAGCCCAAGAGCTTCGTTAGTTGCGCGACTCTGTGCCACACACAGCTTCACTTCTTCAATTCGTAACTGAGCGGTCTTCCAACCTGCATGAAACCTTGCAGCCCTTGAACAAAGAAGCTCCACCTGATCGCATTAACTATCAAACACCACAAGGACTTTGCCGACCTGACAGCGACCTATCTGACGACACAATTTCTGACGTATCTTCTTCGATATGGGCATCAAAACCTCCACTCATCCCCGCCCCATCGACATGTCCCCAGGTTCCTAGACAGATCATGATTCTACGATCCATCCACCCGATTCGAGCCTGTCTGTCTGCTGGATAATAACCATGACCGATCTCAACGCCCAAGTCGCCAAGCAGGCGCGCGATGCCGCCGCCACTTCACACGCCCCGAAGAACAAACTTACTGAAGATATTATTGTGAATCTCGGTCCTGCTACTGTCGTCGATGCGCTTAACACAGCCACTGGCGCCCTTCGCACGTCCTTGGATAATGCCTCTTCTAAGGAGCGAGATTTCATAAACCGCACCGCTCTTGCGTCATACACAATCTGGGGATGGTTTGAGGAGCTGCAGTCTTGGCCGTGGCCCTCCGAACCTGGACCTGCTGGGTATCTGATGCCCAGCCATGAAGAGCGCAAACGAAGATCAATGCAACTGACCGTCCCAGGGGAGGATGAGGATCAGTGGATGGGGAGTTTGCTCGCTCGAGATGTGTCGAAACATGAGCAGAGGCTGGCTCAAATTCAGCGTGATTTGTCAGACCTTGACCTCGAAGACATCAAAATCCATGTCCTCAACCATCATATTCTTCCCTTATCAAGACCAGGTACACCACTTGCGGAATTCACTGGAGCTGGTCAGTTATCGCGTTCCAGCTATAATCGCATGGAGGACCACACTGCAGTGATCACAGCGATTGTTCTAAAGGCACTGCCCGTCCTGGATAAGTTGACTCGTTTACTACACACTTGGAACCTACGGCTTTGCGCCCTGCGTCGCATACCAACCGTTCTACTTGCCCTTGAGGACGCTGAAGTTGCACTTAAATCTGCTTTCAAGGCCATTTCTATCCCCACAAAAGACACACCCAAGAAAGACGACAACACTCCCTTGCAAGATTCGGCACTTACGAGGAATACATTTGATGTAATGAAAGCGCACCTCGGCGAACTAATCGTCCGTCCTGGCCGGTCGCTTGATTATATGTTGGACTGCTTGGAAGGACTACCTGACACGCTCCCCAGTGATTGGTTAGATCGAATGGAAGCTGTAGAGTCGAGCTACGGTGAATGGGTTGTGGTTTGTGAGAGGAAGATCAGACACACTGAAAGGACTGTCCCCCCTGAACCGTTGGGACCTCCCGGCTCTCCTTCACCAGTAAAATCCAACACTGCATCTGACAAGTCTACTACACTCGTTGACAGTTTGGCCGACGATGAATCTGATAACGACGATGAGAGCTCTGTCAATGCTGGGGCTGCTGTTGTGCCCATCCCGTTGCTTCTACCGCCCAAGAAAGTGACAGTCACTAGCTCCGACAACTCAGCTATGGAACCCACGAAAGCTAGGGTGCCTTCTGGCGTTTCGGAGTCCGAGACAGTCGTGCCAGAGTGGTATAAGAGAGATCCGTCATCAGAGAGTGAACCCGGAAGCCCTTCGTTTCTTCCAATTGAAGAAGTCGACGAACCCTATGATGGGGAGAATCACACCTTTGACGGCACCAGAGACGTGATGCCAGTCCAGTCACAGTTACCAACGCCAAGCATCGAACAAGACTTTAACTCCTCGATATTGTCAACTCAGTACCCCGAAACACCAGACCACAGCTTCACACACCATTTCGATAGAGATATCTCTCCTGAATTACCACCGCTTCGACCCCTTCCTCTTCCAAGGCAGAAGATTGATCCATCCCGGACTCTTGCTGTCACTCAGCCCTCGTCGAGCTATTTCGGCGGCCTATCTAGTGACCCACCTGAGGTATCAGCTTCTCCTGATATTCCTCGAACCCGAATTCGTGAAGCAGAGTACACTCAAGCTAGTCCCCCCAGCACTCCGCCTATGCTGCCTATGAATTCACGGGAATCCTCTTTGGCACCTCTGGATAGCCCTCTATTGACAGATCGGAACATCGATGATCTAGATATGTCCAACATGCGAATTGAGGACTCATTCAACGAAGACTTTGAGGATTCATTTTCAATCGCTGAGTACCCCACTACTTTCGACCGCCGCAGTAGCGTTGGCGACCAACACCTTCAACAACAAATCAGTCAGATCATTGACTCGATACCCGCCAAGATCAAGCTAACTAATGACTCTTCTTCGAGAGTCAACCTGAATCCCCCGGATGTGCAGCTGCCACGCATCAGAAAGAGGCCTTCCATCGAGCCTTTCCGAAGAAGCGCCTCGAATCTTTCATCCCGTGCCGGTACGCCCTCATTCACCCTTTCGCCTGCCAAGAACACGAGGGTACGGAATCGTGGCCACCACGAGATCAAGGTCTACCATCTTTCTCGTTCGTCCGGCGAGGCTCCGATTAAACTGTTCATTCGCTGTGTTGGCGAACAGGGGGAGCGCGTCATGGTTCGTGTGGGTGGTGGCTGGGCAGATCTAGGTGAATATCTCAAGGAGTATGCTAGCCACCACAAACGACGATCGGCTACAGCCAACGCCAAAGTCGAGGTTCTTCCAGAATCTCCCGGGGCATCAAGGTCTAATATGGGGTCAAGTCCAAATGGGCGGCCTCAGTCTGCGGTTGAGTTGTCCCCCATGTCTCCATTGTCCGTCCGTAAGACGCGACGGAGCGTTGGTGCCGTGGGTAGTGAAGCACCTAAACTGAATTCCAAAACATATGCCTTTGGCCCTGCGCTTGGTGAGGAGGATCCCTCAGAAGTGTTCAACCGGTCGCGGTCCAACTCTCACCTTGATTGGAATGAAGACGAGAGCTCTTTCCTTGGACTTGCGGGGCCTACAGGCAAGAAAGTTGAGATGAGCGAGGAAAACAAAGCATGGGTCGCAAGTGTCAAGGAAAAGGTCAGAATCGCTAGCGGCGAGCGAAGTCGGCTGCCATCAACGAGCAGCCAGTTTGGTGAGCTCGGTAGAATTGGTGGCACAAAGCGACTATTCCTCAAATCTGAGGACCGTCGGGAATCGAAAGGCGGTCGAGAATCGAGAGGAGGCCGAGAGTCACGGGGAAGTGTCCGATGAGGCTGGTATACCAGCACGAGCAACGAAACCTTTACTCTTGTGTTAACATACTTGCACTTGACCACGAACCTATGAACCTTAGCATTGAACACGGCACAACGACTATCATGGGGGCAAAGTTTTGCTTTGTGGAGTTGGGGAACCATTGGGACTCATCATACATGGACTTAGCATTTGAATTTTTCCTTTTGTTTCGGTGATACGGTCTTTCCTTGGACGAACTGCGGACAGTGTAGACAGTCAATACCCATATTTCCTTATTTGTTATGAGATCTTAGCGTAGTACTTATTTAGATATGTGAGCCAGAAGAAACGTGAAATATCGATCAAACCATCAAGGTAAATTTTGAGAATCACTGATGCTGAGTCGTAATTTAACAATGATTCCAAGTCTAAAAAACAAAAGTTCATTTCGATTCCATAACTGACCGTTATGGTCAAAACATGTGTAGCATCATAGCTTGACCTAAACCCTTCCCATAACAAGATCCTTTTCTGCCAGACCCAATGCACCTGGTTTCCGAAGCCCACCTTTTGTTCCCCTTCAATGCCAGTGTATCCGATTTTCAGTTCCCGTTTTCTCTTTTCTCGTCGCTTTTGCTCAATCATCGTCGTCTCCTGCTCTGCGGGCAGCGCGACGTTTACCCTTTCCACCCTTAGGGTTACCCTTAAAGTGCTTCTTGCTTGATGTCATCTGAACGTCCTTGGGATCAAGGCCATTCTCGAGAGCGACCGCTGTACGCGCTTTGCGGCCGGACAGGTGTTTACCCGCCAGAGGATCTTCCCTGCCCTGCTCCGAATACTGGTAGTTGAAAGGTCGGCTAACGTGACCTTGAGAGCTAGAAGGACCGAAGAAGCCCTTGTCGATCTTCTTGGACTTTGGGCCTGCAGGTAGGGGAACATCGACAGTAGAGGCAAGGTCAACAGCATCGTCTTCCATGGCAAGGAAAGGTTCGCTGCTGGCTGGGTCGATGACTGAGAGCTGATCCATAGCGGCACTGAGGGCAGCTCGTCGTTTCTCAGGGAGGTGCTCTTCATCATAGAGCCCTCGGTTGAAGTCGGCCGCATCATAAATTCCAGGAGGTGGTGAAACGAATAGCAGCTTACCATTTACGTAGTCCTTGAGGATATATCTAGCAGCGCGGGACTCATCAGGTTGACCAAGACCCTGGGTCTGGAAACCACGGGCACGAGCATATGCACGGAGCAGCTCAGCAGCTGTAGGAATTCCTGTACCACCTTCCTCTATGGCTCGAGTGCGGATATGAATACCATAGATTGCCTCTAGGAAAGGCTGAGGGATTCGCTGAGTGACGAGGCCCACGGGTCCCTGGAACTCGCGAAGCTGGTCGATGGGGAGGACACCGTTGCAAACGAGATCAGCCTTGGTGGTGGCAAAGTTGGGGAAGACAAGACCAGGACAATCGCAGAGGATGACACGTTCGCTGAGGTGAATGGTCTGGAAGTGCTTGGTCTTTCCTGGAGTTGAAGAGACTGAAACTTTCTTTGCACCAATGAGGGCATTGATAGTAGAAGATTTACCAACGTTGGGGTAACCAACTAAGCCAACCTGCAGCTTGTGATCCGAACCTGTCAATGCATTAGCTGATTGTTCATGGAGTTTAGTTTTCTTGTATATCTCACCTGCATCTGCGGGAGAATGTTTCAGGAAGATGTCTTCCAGCTCTTGAACTGTGAGAATCTGTGTATCAATGTCGTCGGCTTCCTCTACCGCCTTTGCCTCTTTATCAATTTGGCTCTGTTGCACAGAGTCTTGAGTCAATGGAGCACCTTCTTGCTCTTTTTGGCCGCTACCCCCGCCCTGTTCCTCCTCTTCGGATTCTGACGAAGCCCCATCTGGCAACTCATCTTCTGAATCGTCGAATTCCCTCGCCTCATTCTCTGCCTTAGCCAGCTCGGCGGAGAAAAAGCGATACGCAATGCCAGCCTCCTTCAGATGCTTTGCCCAAGCCTTTCTCTGTTTGGGTGTCATCATGTCTGCCTTGTTGATGAGAAGAAGGTTCTCTTTCTTGGGATCAACAGCCTTGACATATGACTCAAGATCCTCAGAACGGAATAGGAGAGGGTTTCTGGCATCAACGATCTGGACAATAAGATCCGATCGTTCAATAACTCGCCAGAGCTGTCGCCAAACCTCCAGGTTTCGCTCGAAAGGTGTCATAAGAAGATCATTATTCTCTTGCAGCTCTGCCAAGCCACGCCTCCAGTTAAGGAAGCTCTCTCGCTCTCGTGCGTCCAGTTCTTCAGGTGTTGTTGTAGAATCCCACTTGGGCCTTCGGGGGACAGTCAAACGACCTTTATGCTGCTTGTGCTTTCCAAGGACATCTCTCTCCTCATGCGCTGAAAGAAGGTACGGGTTCTTTTGGTCTGTATGGATAATCTTGACATTGTTGGTCTTTTCGGCTGTGAAATCGGTACCAGCCAACTCGGCGGTGGCCAGGAACTCATCGAGATCGCCCTGCTCGGTAACGGAGCGCATCTTGACCCAAGCAGCATCCTTCTTCTCGTTGACAAGATATTGTTCGCCTGTGGCGTGGTTTGTTCTGGTGATGGCAGAAGTTCGCTTCCTGTCGGTTCCCTTGCCTTTACCGAAGCGATCGTTCATGAGGGCGTTGCCCAAACCGACCGAGTTCTTGGACTTTGCCAGAACCATTTTGACGTCGATGTGGAGTGTAGTATTCGGTTGGTGTGCTTCAACAGCTAATATACGAGGAACGGCTGCTCCAAGTCGCAATACCTCTCGAGGTTTTGTTGATTTTGTGTAAAAACTGAGTTGGATTGATCTGAGAGGGCTGTCTACTGATCAGCTCTGTGCCCCGCTGAATAATGACTGTTTCTTGGAGGGGCAAATGGATTTTTCGGGGTCCGTCACGGTGTTTTAATTACTGTTTCCGCACTATAGACCTCCACGATGAAATAGGGTTTGATACTGTGCGAATGATCTGACAGGGCTTGGGATAACTGTGGAGTTTATGATAAGGATTTTTTTCCCACCCCGCTAGATTTTTGTACCCGGATGAGTGTCGTCTAAGCCCAACATCCACGCCCACCTGACAACTAAATTCTTGTTGCTTCAAACCATCAAGATGCCTCGAAAGTGGATGTGAGTACCCCGCGATAGTTACGAAATCATAGTATGCTGATACAGATTATGCAGCGACAAAAAGTCTGCTCAGCACTTTACGCTGGTGCACCGACCGCAAAATGATCCTCTCATCCACGACGAAAATGCACCTGCAATGGTGCTCAACCCTACCCAGACCAAGAAGGGATCATCCAAATCGAAGGATCTCGATGATCTGGCTTCTGAACTAGGTTATGAGGCCGAAGGTGTCCGCGCGAACGAGGGCGAGGCAGCTAGTTATGGTGTTTACTTTGATGATTCTGAATACGATTACATGCAACATCTGCGCGATCTCAACACTGGTGGCGGAGAGGTTGTTTTTGTGGAGTCGACGGCTACTGCAAACAAAGGCAAAGGAAAGCAGAAACAGTCACTTGAGGATGCACTCAAGAAGCTGGACATTGAGCAGACCGCAGGCGATATTCTCGACGACGAAATTCTTCCATCCAAGAATCTCACAAGGGTGACCTACGAGGCCCAACAAGATATTCCTGATTCTATTAAGGGATTTCAGCCCGATATGGATCCTCATCTTCGAGAAGTCCTTGAGGCCCTGGAAGACGATGCATATGTTGACGATGGTGACGACGATATTTTCAAGGAGCTTGCCAAGGACGGCCGCGAACTGGAAGATTATGAGTTTGACGGCGCAGATTTTGACGAGGATGACGGCTGGGAATCAGATGCGACAGCCAAGCCAAACAAAGAGTACAAAGAAGACAACATTCCTCAACTCGTACCGACAGAGCAGCCCGAGGAGGGCCCCTCTCAAGATTGGCTTGAAGATTTCAAGCAATTCAAGAAGGAGCAAAAGGGCGGCAAGGCCCCCGTTGCTCCATCACAGTCTGAGATGCAATCTAATTGGACGACAACTACTCACGGAGGCCGACGCAAGAAGAGAAAGGGAGCACTGACGGACAACTCGAGCTATTCAATGACCTCATCATCTTTAGTACGAACTGAACAGATGACTCTCTTGGACGCGAGATTTGACAAAATCGAGGAGCGATACAACGAGGATATGGAGGACGACATGCAGTCGATGTCTGCCGTTTCTACCATGTCTACTGTTCAAGGGCCCGTTCGTGGTGACTTTGATAACATCATGGATGACTTCCTCGGAAACTTCACAAAACCTGGAAAGAGGACAAATAAGAAGACTAAGGCTCAAACAGGCCTCGAGCAATTGGAAGAGATCCGAAAAGGGTTGGGGCCTGCTCGAATCCGCGGCAGGATAAAATAACTAAAGATTTGAGATTATTGGACTGGAATAAAAGAAGGGAGTTTAGGAGTCAACGAATTTCAATGACCTGGGTTCGCGAATGTTGGTGTGGTGGAGATGGGATGACATGCTGGGATTTACGTTCTACCACGGTACGAAGTTCCATGTACCTTTTTTTATCACGTGAGGGTAGACCCAGTGTAGGTACCTAACGAAGCAAAGCATAGCTCTCCAGAATAGGAACTAGCTCAATGGATCAATTCTATCTCCATCACTCAACCGCAACTTCCATTATAATATTCACATCAACGCGCATAGAGAGAGCTTTAACTCATCCCCATGTCCAGACGATTTCCTAGATGAGTGCGACGCTTGTTGCATCATCAAATCAGATGTTTTCGACTTTCGGCCAGCCAACGCGGAGTCCGTCTCCAGCGTTCAATCCTTTTGCGACGAACTCTGAGAACAAAGGCAGCGCATTCGGAATTGATAGTACAGGTGACTCGTCAAAGGCGAAGCGGACCAAGCGATCTTCAGCATTTGGCGACCAGAGCGACAGTGAAGCAAAGCGCAAGGCCAATAAACAGTTCAAAAACAAGGATGCCAATCTGAGTGACGGAGGCGGCAGGAACAAGAACCGGAAAAGCGACGAAAAGAAGAACACTGATCTGAGGAAAAACCCGTCCAACACTGCCACCTTCTCCAGGAAGCAAGCAGGACAAAACACGCGGAGCAATGGATCAACTCCTTTTGCGGCGACGCGTAACGAGTCGCGACCAACTTCATCATCAAACGCCAACTCCGACGATGAGCCTATCCCCGATACCTACCATTCCGACGATCCGCAGGCGAAAAGGGTATACGAGCAACTGCGTAAAGATGGCATTCACCCTCCCCAGTGGCCTTCACAACCTGGCAATCCCAAGAACAAGGCTGAAGTGACAAAATTCCGCGAGAAATACGAAACCTACCGCAATAAGGCGCGCGCATCTCTAACGAAGGCCGGACTGATCGATGACCCAGATAAGCGCAAAACTCTTCAGGATGCTATCGATTTCAAAGGCATCTGCGAGGACATGTGCCCTGAGTACGAGAAGATCACGCGAATTAATGAAATGGACGTTCATCTGCCCGAAAAGAATCCCAAGACTACATACGCAAACACACGTCGCATGGTCAAGAAGCTCGCTCGTTCCGCCGCTGGTCAAGAAGCGCCGTTACCCATGGACGTTCGATCAGTGCCGGCCCTCAAAAGGACATTGGACTATCTAATTGACGACCTGTTACGTGACGACGGCAACCTACCAGTCTTGCATGGGTTTTTATGGGACAGAACACGCGCAATCCGCAGAGACTTCACATTTTTTTCGTCACTCACCCCCGACGAAATGAAGATTCAGGTCTATGTTCTGGAGAACATCGCACGATTTCATGTTACGGCACTTCATCTTCTCACTCGAGACGGCAAAACACCCGAGGACTTCGTAGAGCAGCAGGAATTAGAACAGCTTGGTAAAGCCCTCTTGTCCCTCCGCGACGCTTACGATGATTGCAACGATCAGGGCATAAGATGTGAGAACGAGCCTGAGTTCCGGGCATACTACCTCATATTCCATGCCTACGATTCGGACATTATAGAAACGTTGCAGCGTCAATGGAAACCAGCCCTTTGGAAGGACTCCAATGAGGTTCGTACGGCCGTCCTACTCGTTGAGGCTCTTCAAAATACCCAAGACTTTCACGGGCCTCTGAAGGATGCACCGTCATTAGCCGCATCAGCGGCATATCAATCATACTTCAGAATAGTTGAGGATCCCAAAGTTTCCTACACAATGGCTTGCTTCGCAGAATGCCACTTTCCCAGGCTTCGTCGCGCTATCTTGGCCGCCATCAATAGAGGTCTCGCTCGGCCCAGGGAGACGTCCAAGGACGTTACTGCCGCTGTATTGAACAAGTTTCTTCGTTTCGATACCATCGAGCAAGCTGTTGAATTTGCGGAGCTTCACGACATCGAATTTGGCCAATGTGATGAGGATCCGTCCGATGTCAGTCGTCAATACGCGAAACTGGACAGTCGTGGTTCTTTACCTCACCTTCGTCTTCAACACCAATTTTCCTACTCACTTGTTGAAAAGAAGCGTGGCTCAAAATCGCTACCAGAACTGATACATCAAACAACCTATCAAAGCGCAAATTCTCCTAAGGCTGCAGTTAATGGTTCATCCCAACAAAGCCTTTTTGTTCCAGAAACACAACCTACTCCCAACAATCCAGCAATCCCCACTGGACCCAAAGCTACAACGCCAAACCCATTTGCATCCTTTGGCAAGCCCAGTGAACTTGGAGGGGATAATAAGCCTATCAGTGGCAACTCAGGTAAGACCCCATTCCTACTGTTTAATTTGCGCCAAAGATTCTGCATTCCCTGGTTCTCTGCATGTTCGATTACGTGCAAAGACCTTTACTTTGCAGGCGAATAGGAAATCGCATTCAGCCGGAGACTCGACAGGCCACAGTTCTTGAGATTTACTAAGGACAACACATTGGCTCGAGACGAACCACTGGAAATCTGGCAAAGACACGCCTAAACCACTGGTTCTGACGTTTGTATTCGCTTAGGGACTACAATCAACGGAACGGCCTCGATTAGTGCTTCTGGTTTGCAACAAACACCACTCCAGAAATCCCCATTCGTATCTGGCTTGGCTTCGACAGCCAAGCCGCCTCCTGTCAACCCTTTTGCACCCACGCCATCTGCACTTACGCAATCCCCCGTTGGCAATGTTTCTCATCTGCCAGCACCTGCCCCTGAGCAGCCACCTGGATCTCGAAACAGGCCATTGCCGAACCCGTTTGCCTCTTCTTTCAAGCCATCAACCATTTCGGGGGAGCAGATACAGAGCAGTCCATTCAGTCAGGTTTCTGCCTCCAGTGAGAAAAAGACGTCAATAGGAACGACCTTCACCTCTCTATCAACCACTACGACGGCCGCCTTAACAGAGAACACTTCCAGCAAAGGGATAACAGCAGACAAGCCAGAGCTCCATCCTCCCACCATCACCTCAGCACAAGCCGCGAAGCAACCTAGTATCAACATATTTGCACCAACGCCTCAACTATCCTCAAGTCCCTTTACTACCGTAACACAGCCTCAAAAATCATCCACGTCGAGCGACAGTAATGCCACATCACAACCGACGATACCCTCAGCAGCTTTCAACCTGGACAAAAGACATACGTTAAATGGAGAACATGGCAAGCCAGCAACGGGCATTTTTGATACAAAACCCCCGACCACATCAACACCTCAATTCTCGTTCCCACCGGTTGGAACCTCATCTTTGTCCCATTCTGCATCCAATGGTGATGGTTCCCAACTCTCAACAACCCCAGTAGCTGCACAAATAACAAAGGAGCCCACCCCCCCTCCTAAACCACCATCGCCACCTCGTGACCTCTTGGGTGACTTCACCAGATGGTTCGTAACTGGCGACGACGGACTCATGGACGAATTTCAAGCATTTCTGTTGGATAATATACTACAAGGCGTGTATCGAAAATACGTCAAGGAGGAAGAAGCCAGGAGACAGAAAGAGGAAGAAGAGCAAGCACTGGCAGAAGCACAAAATTT
Source organism: Fusarium sp. NRRL 29148 (assembly GCA_013759095.1). Classification (NCBI taxonomy): domain Eukaryota; kingdom Fungi; phylum Ascomycota; class Sordariomycetes; order Hypocreales; family Nectriaceae; genus Fusarium; species Fusarium sp. NRRL 29148. Next base: position 17,252 of record JABSTL010000529.1, read on the forward strand.
TCGCACATACAGCTTATCAGTCAGATACTTCTATCGCTGGAAAGAGATTGCGCGTGATCGTCGCTTGAGCCAGCTTCGTCGTAGCGGCCGAGAGCAGATGAGAGCCTACTATGAAGCACAGCGTGTAGCGCAAGCTAAGGCTCAACGAGAAGCTGCTCGCCAGGCTGCGCGAGAGCAGGCTGAAATCGCCGAGTTGAATCGACCAGAGGAGCTGAAGGACCTACTCAAACACAAGAAGCCAAGTAAGCGCCGTCAAGCAGCAGAAGAGGACGCACTGATTGCTTCCGGTGTTCTATCTGGAATCAACAACGAGCAGGAAGCTGTGGCCAGGATTGTGCGTAGAGCGCCATCCGTCACCAGCTCCATCTCCAGCAAACAATCGAGCTCGTCTCTCGCAAGAAGTGGTTCAAAGACTAGAGCGCTTCGGCAAAAGTTTGGTGATCAATCGGCCACTTTCAGACGCTCGCTGCCTCCTATTGTTTCTCGAAATACCGAAAGTCCAGAGCCCAGTAATCGTGTCAGCAGAGTATCTGAACGCTGGCGACTCAAGGCTATGGGGATTGTGCAGATGCCTGATGGAACTGCTGTTCCTGAAAGGCTGGCGAACGAGATGCAGTATGGGAAGAAGCAGTCAACGGGTAGTATGGGCCCGCCTCAGAGTGGCCCTAACCGCCGGGCCTCCATAAGTGGCCTTGGTCATTCTGAAGAACGCTATCGATTATCGGGGTCACAGGGCACCATCGATACCACCGAATCTGATGGTTCTGCGACGAACAAGAGAAAGCGGGCTACTGACGATGACGGTGGGCTAGCTCAGGATGACCAAACCAAAATCAGCTCGCATAAACGAGTAATGAGCGATGCGCAGACCCTAATCGACGAACTCCGTGCTATGAGGGAGGAAATGGAAGAGGGAGCGACTTGGTTCAAGGACCAGAATGATAGAATGCAGAGTGAACTGATCAGCAGAGGCTCGACACCCTGGGATCAAGATATATGAGGAATTGTAGATAAAGAAGGAAAGACTGCTGATTATGAGGATGGCGGTATTATCCAAAGTATATACTCCTGTGGTTGGATGGATGGGAGTTGCATAAGTACTTATTGCAACACTTGAGTCTTGACGGTTACTCTGGACCTGCGTCGATATGAGGTGATGGCATGATTTAGAGCTGGTTGGAAAAGGCATTGCATTATATGGAGAAATGGTCAAGCAAATATACACACAAGTCCGCATTTCAATTCAAGTCACATCACGCATTCGCTGCCTTTTTACTCATGTCTCATTAGAGCGTCTCGCTACTAAAACCATATATACAAAGGCCCGTACCCATAGCCACCGTGTCTGTTTACCCATGAAACTCGTCCGCTCAGAAAAGACCAGCATATATAAACATGGGCACATAAGCTTACGATCGTCTGGCCTTTTTAGGTGGTGGATCAAAGACAATCCGAATGTTCCGTGTTTCGCTGGGAGCTTGTGAATCTCTGGACTGTTTTTTCCTCAGAAAACCTTTGCCCGAACCATTAGTTGGTTGTTGCACCCAAGGATTGTTGCTATCGTGGCATTCACGTGGGAATGTAGCTGAACGGGGCGTTGTGATAGAGAAACCGGGGCTAAACAGCGGGGATGTGATACCTGGTGTACTACATTGTGGCCCAGCTGAATTTGACAACAGGGGAGCGTTTGTACAGCTTGACACACTTTCTGCGGGAGACGCATCTTCGCGATAGGGCGTGTGTAGAGGAGCTTTTGTGGGTGGCGGTTGCGGGATAGCGGTAGTGACAATGCCAAGTTTGTGGGTGTCGTTTAGATTCCTCACTGCACTACGTGGGTTCCAAAGTGCAGATTTTGACAGGTTTCGTTCTTCGTCCATATAAGGGGGGAGGTCGTGGAAGCCAGGAGTCCTTGGTGTAACATGTGTCTGGCAACGGAACGAGAGAGAAGAGCGTCTGTTGCGTACAGAAAGCTTTTTGCGCTTCCGATGTTGCATAAAGATACAACCTGCAGAAATGAGAAGGAAAGCGGCGGCACCGACAGCAATGGCAGCAATTGAGGTGTTGGGAAGGTCATGGTTATCTCCTGGTGCAACTGAGGCAGATGGATCTACAATCGAGATGGTCCCCTCGCTGAAAACAGTGTCATTGAGCCCTACAGGGGTTCCTGGCTTGGGACGCTGTTGGCATCCAGCATTGAGGGCAACAAGGACTAGACAAAGAGATGGTTAGATGAATTAAGCAGCTGGGTTAAGGAACGGCTTACAATTCGATATGATTGTCTGGGAGCTATCCGCCCTGACGCATGCCTGGCATTTATCAACTGCGTCGCCGAGCATGGCTTTGTCATCAGTGTCACAGTAATCATACTGTCCTCTATCGTTGGGTTCCGTAATGCCTTTCTTCAGAGCATTCCCAATGGGGCCACAAGCTTCAGATGTGATACAGGGGCCGGAACTGATGCCGGTTGCATTTGGGTAACCAAAGATACAGTAGTCAAAAGAGTAACGCATATTGTCTAACGGTGCAAAAGTCAGATGATGTTAAACAGTTGAGTCCCTAGCATGACTTACACAAGAACCAATCTTGGTCACTTTCGTCGCCCTGCTTGAAAGCACTGTCCTGCAAACAAGCCAGACATCTTTGGAACTTCTGGCCTGCTGCCTTCCTCTTGAAGTCGTCATCGTCGCAGACAATCTCGCTGCCACGGGTTTCGTAGGAATTGGGACCTGACCGGTCAAGGCAGAACTGGGAACAGGGAGAGTTGGGTGTGACTTGTAGAGCCGAGACCGGCGTCCAGAACAAAAAGAAAGAGAGAATAGAGAATAGGAACATCATGTAGGTCCGCTGTGGTGTTGAATGTTTCAAAAAAGAAGGTCGCTGTTTCGATAAGCGACATGAATATTTTGATGGGTATCAAGGTCGATCTGAGGCCAGGCCAGCTGTGAAACAACTCGATTTGAAGGGTCAAGAAACGGTACTAAGGAAAATGAATGTGGTGGGTTGGTATACCAGATACCCTTGTTACAACATGTTGGTATTCGCCGTTAAATAGAAGGACATAGCAATACAACACAAATAGGAATTAAAGGCGCTGTTTGAGTGAGTGAACGAGCGAGGAGCAGAAAGGAACGAGAAGTGGAAATCTGAGGTGAGGATTCTTGAGAACAGAAGAGAAAGAGAAGAAGCGAGCTGCAGCCCTTCTGCATATTAACTATCTTACCTAGTATACCTAAGTTACCTATGGATAGTGCGAAGAGAAAACGAGAACGTGGGTGTCGTTCTCCATCACTCGATCGAGAGCTGCAGATGCAACGCCATGCACCACACTTCACCGCACTAAGATGCATACTCTGCCCTATATTGCACATTGCTACGGAGTAGACTCTGCTGGTGTTGGCCAAGGATCGAATGCGGCCGAAAAGGGGGGTCTGGGAGCCGCGCTATGGCTCCCAATCACCCAATTCTCGGTTGAGAAGTGCCGCCAACTTGTCTGTGTCGCATCGATCCATGCTTGTGATAGGAAACAACTATTCCCCAGGCGGTATCGAGGCGGCCCAAGCAGCGAACAAGGATTGAGGGTCATGTAGTCTAGTTGGGTGGTGAAGATGGCTAGGGGCGCTTAAGTTGTATGTATGAGACGTAGAAGGGGTGGTGAACTGAGACATACCAGACAGAGCCTGTTTACGGAAGATTCTCTGTGGCCTCATTGGTTCGTGCCTGGAAGTGCCAGAAGATGGCTTTTACAAGCAGCGAATCAGAGACAAGAAAAGCGACAGTGTAATTCAGGGCGGTTATTAGCTCTAGGGGCGGGCCCAAGCAGCCCCGGCGCTTAATTAAGGCTGGCTCATGGCTGTAGCCGTCACCACCAAGTTCATTCATCATCATCACATCCATCACACCTGCAAACGCGCCTGGAAACGACTACGAAGAAAAGCGCATATGAAATGAATCAATTTGAAATTTAATCTATAAGCTTAACCAAAAAAAAACCCAAAAACCGCCCCAAAAACACCAAAACTGCCAAAGATTCGCTTCTTGTCGAGGTATCACAGCTGTCGTCTCTCGATGCCGGTTCTTTCTTATTCTACTCGTATTCAAGTCCATATCCAATGGCATACATGCATCTCTTGCCCTTCCCGCACCACGCATGAAACACCATGAACTTTCCGTTTTCCGAACTTGTGCCTCCACCGGGACCTTTCAGGCCTAGAGCTGGTGTCTTGAGAAATGGAGCTTTCCCCCGCCTGTAAGGGCCCTCGACCCGGTCACCAATGGCATACTTGAGATCGTAGGCATCGCCTGTGTACATGTGGCTACTGAAGAAGAGCAGATATTTGCCCTGTTCAGTCCGTACCAGACTTGGAGCCTCAACCAGGGGCCCATCCTCGGAGGCGATCCGGTCCAGGATGTCCACAGGTTTGCCGATCGGTGTGGAGCCGTCCTTTATCGAGACCTCTTGGAGTCGGATGGGAGTTCCCGAGTCGTTGTTGAGAGCGTTGCCGTCAACTTTATAGACGACATATCGTTTGTTTGTGGACTCGTCAAAGAAACCCGCTGGGTCGATTGCACCGCCTTCGTCACGTGGACAGGAGAATGGTTCAGGATCCATTTCATATGGACCGGTGATGGTTTGGGATCGTGCAACTCCGATGCAATGTCCACCTTCAGGAAGTTCTCCAGAAAAGTACATTATATACGAGTCCTCCCCCAGTTTCCGCACGTCAGGGGCCCAATAATTCCTGCCACTCGTCCATCCATGTCCGGGAAGGGCATCTTGCGCGAGACGAGTCCACTTGCCCATGAGATCATCTGCCACAGCAACCTGGATGTGGTAGCCACCACCGCTTGTTGCAAAAGACACCCAGTGGTCGTCTCGGTCTTGAACAAGGCATGGGTCGGGGAAGTTGATATCTAGTCGCGGGGAGAAAGACTTGCCGCGACCTTTATGTCTTCGATTCAAGTGCTGCTTTGGCGGTGGCAATATGAAAGGTCGAAGAACAGGAGCCGATGTGTTTGTTGGTAGGGCTGATGCAGTGTCGAAAAGAGCAATTGAGAGAATGAAGAAGATGATTCGCCTCCAGAGGCTTGATGAAGTGGACATGACGGGCATATCCTATGAACTCAACCTTTTCTAGGACGCTGGCACTGCAGCATATAAATCGTTCAGCTGAGCCTCAATCTCGGCATCAGTTAATCTCGATGTCATGTATAGTCGATCACTGGGTCCGAGGAATGCTGAAGGCTAAGTGATCAACACGGTCTGACGTTGAGTTGTGAATCCTTGACCCAGATGAGAACTTGGCAAGTATTTATATCCCAAGAAAAAACAGACTTTGCAGAAAAGGGCTTTGAGTCGAATACGCCTGCAAAGTGTAGATAGGCTTCTGATTCAATGACAGGTCTCGTTGAGAAGTATTCTTGATATGAGCAACTCTAATTGATCTCCCGGGGAAGAAACTTTTGATATCGGAACCTTGGACGAGCAAACGCTCAACTAAACTCCGAGTTTTCCTCACTTTATACTTCTACTCTTACAGCCACAGGCCAAGCCATTGGACCTACTTCACTACTTACTTCGTGACCCTCTTTGCCATCACGCCAATACGCTCTCATGCAGGACAGAAACAGCCAACTAGACGCTCTCTTGACAACACTCTAATCTTAAGGCCATCCCTGATCTTAATAGGAACAGGCAAAGGAAGAGACCAAAATTTCAGCCAGCCCTAGTAAACGCCCAAGCCGGGATATCCCTCGCCATTATGCTGTGCCATGCGCTGGCTAACAGAGTTGCAGCGGCTTGAATCCTCTGCTTAGCGAACAGCTTGCTGCGGTGGAAGTCCACTCCTTCAACTATGAAACAGGGACAGCTGTTACTCGAGATGCGTTGCTGGAGCCTGATTCGTCCAGTGTTTCCACCCAGGTCCAATGTTTTGTTTGGCCAAGACTGGTTCCTCTTTGATCTGCGACTAATACGACAACGGTTGGATTGTTACTCGACCGTACGTATCAGGGACTTTGCATTGTTCCTCCTGTGGAACCCTGACTCAACTAAGACTACCTTATGCTCTCACTCATTTCGTGCCCAGAAAATGTGTCATCATACTTACAGTAGCCTCATGACAACACATGCATTGCCCAGACTTGATGGACGTTTCATGACAATGGGACCTCAGATCGGATTTCAACAATACCGTAACACCAAGAGCCACCGTATTACGCGACCGCTACGTTATGTGTCATGTGTTGGTGTACCCAAACCACGCATCAGTCCTTACACATAGCGGTCACAAGCATAAACTACGGCAGATAGACATGATTCAACCTCATACATCCACAGGTCCTAGACAGACGGTTCCCACGGACACATGCAGTAGTTTTATCGTGCTTTGCATTGAGTGCCTTGCATCTACTCCTACCAGGATTTTCGAACCAATAACGCCATAATAACCCCAAAAACAATTTCAAGCAGCCAAAAACGGTACTAGAACAAGAATATGGTACAGCAAGCACACCTCTCCTTGCCAGCAGAACCTACATCTCGGGTATCAAGATCTGCCTTCAGGTTTTGGCCCATACCCAAACTTGGCCCGGATTCCATTAGTCGCTGTCGCTGTCCATAGCCTCGCCCTTGGCAGCCTTCTTAGCAGCCTTGGCCGCCTTCTTCTCTGCCTTTCTTCGTTTGCGCTCAGCCTTCTCTTCAGCGGTCTCGCCATCGTGCTTCTTGCGCTTCTTGTCCTTGCTGTCATCAGCAGCAGGTGAAGAGGGAGTGGCAGCCTCCTCCATAGCAGTATCCTCAGTCTCGGAGGCCTTGGCAGGAGCGGCAGCGGCGGCGGCGGCAGAGGCATCGCTGGTGCTGAAATCCTTGTATTCGGAGCTCCACTTGGCAGGAGTGGCATCGTTAGGACGGCCGTACTTGTCGAGTTTGCCGTCAGCCTTGAGCTTCTTCTTCTCAAGAGCAACAGGGCCAAGACCCCAGCGGCGGGGGTAGAGGTCACGCTCCATGATACAGCGCTTGACCTTGGCAACGACACCGTGATCGCAGGTGGACATCTCGACAGTGGACATCTGAGCGATACCTAGAGCAATGGCTTCACCCTTGGTGGTCATAAGGACGACTTCCTCGTGATGCTCAATGGCAGACTCTGTCAATGAATTAGTAAATTGCGACATGAATTATCGTTTGAGGACTTACCGTATCGAAGAAGACCGGGAAGCATGAGCTTGGCACCATAGCAGACAGCGTTAACGGCACTGTCCTTGACGACAAGTCGCTTGTAAGAAGTCAGGAGAGTCTCAAGAGGAGAGATAACCTTGCGAAGGTAAGACTCGTCGCGGGTGTTGTCCATTTGCCACTGGGCATCGAGAACATCGTGGAGAGTGACCAAGCCCTTGGACTCATCCATGGCACCACTGCGGACACGTCGAAGCTCCTGCATGTGGCCACCAACACCGAGAAGAAGACCCAAGTGGACACAGAGGGTTCGGATATAAGTACCGGCCTCGCAGCTGACCCAGAAGACACCGAGGTGTCGGTCGTTGTCGAACTCGATAAGCTTGCTCTCGTGAATGGTTCGGATACGGAGCTGGCGCTTGACGGCAGAGATCAGAGGGGGTCGCTGGAAGAGCGCACCGGTGAGAGTCTCGAGAGCGCGGGCGAACTGGGCCTGGCCGCCGGGCAGCTTATCGTGAAGGCGGATGACAGCCACATACTCCTTTCCGGCTCCCTGCTGGGACTTGACAAGACGAGTGGCACGGTCAATGCAAACAATCAAGCAACCAGTGACCTTGGGATCGAGGGTACCACTGTGTCCAGTCTTTTCGCATCTAAAGGTAATATCGTTAGCAGATAGTTCGACTTGGACGCGCACTTTGACGCGATGCTCTTGGTTGGAAAATTTTCGTACCGTAGAATGCGCTTGACCCAAGCGACGACCTCGTGGGAAGAAGGGTTAGAGGGTTTATCGAGGTTGATGACACCAGAGCTGATGTATTGCTTAAGATCGCGCTTCAGGGGAGAGCAGCCATTGGGGATGGGAGTGAAGTGGCCTGTTCGGACAAGAACTACAAGTTTTGAAGATTATCGGTTAGTCTTTGAATCTCGAATAAGGGATCAATTGAGGCTCTACAAGCCACCAGAAAATATCAAAAACGCGCTTTAATCATCAAATTGTATCAGAAAACTCACGCTTGTCGTAGTTCTTGAGCAGCAGAGGCCACTGGCTGGTGTCGAGAGAAGGAGTGGTTGCCTGGGGCTTGATGGTGTACTCCTCCTCCTCTGTTGTCGTCTTCTTGACGACCGCGACGTCTTTGGACATTGTGAACGGAATGTAGTTTCCCTTTTGGAAATTGTGTGATATACCGGGTGAAGCGCGGCAGGTGCTTCTTTGCGACAGGAGGGAAGAAACGGAAGGTGCGAGTCGTTGGTTTCCTCAGTGTCTTGCCCGGTGTTGTTGGAAGCTTCCAAATTTTTTTTTCTCTGGTAGGATTTCATTGTGGGGACCGAAGGAAGTTGCGACCGGTGTGTGGCGGTAATTGTGCACTAATCCTGTTTTGGTTACCTCGGCTACTTTTAGCCACAGCAGCCACCAGATCTAAGGTAGTTATTCGACCAAGTCATCTTCTCATGCTCACTTATCTGGCAGACATCACAACAGCAAAGACTTCAACGATATGCCTCAAGATACCGGCTGACTTTCAGTGGAAACTTTCGAGATTAGGTGGCTCTAGCTACTTAGACTGCCCTGCGCATCATCCTGCAAGTGCAAGTCCGCAGTGGAGCTATATACATATATATATTTCATTCAGTTCAAATCGTGACACTTCAATAGTGGTATCCCATCCTTCAACGCCAAGCTAACGAGAGAAAAATACAGAGCGACAACTATTTTATCAGGCTCGTAGCACAGCCGAGCCTACGGCTCACGACCCATTCGGCCATTGTCTTCGTGATGTCCATACGGGTTAGGGTATCCGTATGACTGATTCATATGGGTGATCCCTTCTGGAAAGTAACCTGGCTGCGGAGCAGTCGTCCGACTTGACTCTCCATAGGGATTGATGCCGGTCTGATATATTCCCATGCCCGCATGAGGATTTTCCACGGGTGTCATCTCATACTCCTCCCCTTGGAGGCCCTTGCCTTTCGAGTTGCCTGAGTTGACAGAGGAGTCATCTCCGCCCAAAGCAACTCCTATCTGAGAGTTGCTTGGATCTGGTTGATACATCGAAGGGAACATCTGGGGAAATTGTGCCTGGCTATTCATCGCCGGAGTCATCTGTTGGTTGGGGGCCATGACTGGCCAGTGAGCGAGCTTGAGTTCAGTTGCGCTGACGGGACTGTTATACTGCGAGGCGTATGGTGACACATGGTGCGGAAACAGATGCTCGGATCGGACACTAATTGGCGATTCGTCCCAGCTTCTCAGTGGCTTTTGGCTGAGAGGAGTGTCGCGAGTTTCGCGGGGGATAGTCAGTGGAGTGGGCCAGGAATTGTTGTGTTTCGTCTCCAGCATGCTGAGGAATGCTCTTCTTCGTCTCCTACCACGCCAGATGATACAAAATCCAAGGGTAAATAAGATGAAGGCCACCCCTCCAGCGGCGATGCCCACCTTGGCACCGAGACTAATAGGGCCCTGGTCGAGCCATTCTGGGTTCACGGAAGCAACTGGCGTGGGCTCTGTGACATTGACGTCGTCTCTAGAGAATATACTTCCTTCTGTAGAGACCAAGGTACCAGGCTGTGGTTTCTGTTCACATCCAGCTTGAAGAACAGTAATAACTGTTTATGGTTAGTATATGAGCCAGAGAGAGAATTTATTGTCCGCAGACGTACAATTGGCAAGGAAATGGTTGTCGCCTGCTTGGAGGCACTCAGTACATCCAATAAAATCAGCTGTGTCGTGGACAGGCCAATTATCGCAATAGTCGTAGCTTTCGACGTCTGAGGATAAGTTGCGGTATACTATAGCGTTGCGGAATGGCCCACAGGCTTTTCTGTCGGGTATTAGACCAAAGTCGCGTACAAAAGAAGGATATAACTGACGAGGTCAAACAAGGTGTGTCTATTGTGTTATTATTGTCAGGAATTCCGAAGAGGCAAAACGAGGTTGCGTAACGCAAGTTGTCTGGAGATGGTCAGTCCTCGGTTTTCATGCTGAAACGTAAAATCTCAACCTACAGAGGTAGTATTCCTGGTCTGTTTGATTGTTCTTGGTGGTGTAGTCGCTGCTTTGCTCACACGTCAGGCACTGTTGAAATACAATGCCCGCGCCACTGGTATAATCGCCTTCCTGGCAGACGATATCGTCGTTTGTAGTCGCATCGAGAACGTTGCCACATACCGTTCCACAGGGCGAATTATCTGCAACGAGAATTGCAGCAGCTGGACAGATCAGGCTCAGGCCTGTTGTTATCAATGTCAAACCATGCATCGCTGATGAAGCCGGCGGTAAGTTGTAAGGTCGAGTTGTGGATGGCCTTTAGTGGCAGGACAAGCCTTACTAGTCAGTCTGGCCGCCGATGAGAAGCCAAGCTGAAGATAACAGGGTCCGATGGAGTAGTTGGCCCGCTGTGTTACACCAGTCAAGACGATAGGTGAAGCAGGATTTTATTCTGCGAACGCAGTAGGACGAAGTTTGCCGCCTTTGAGGGGTCTTTGGGGGCCAGTTGACAATCGGCCGCACCCAACTCTTATATCAGGCCCGGCCACTTCTCAGGGCTTAGGAGGCCGTGGCATGTGTGACGTATGACATGTGCCAAAGGCGCTTCTTGTGCTGGCGCGGAAGACGAAGCAATAACGGGAAGAATCAGCTGTTCCAGCGCGGTTACAGATGCGCAGGATTGCTTTCAAAATGACGAGAGAATATGAATGATGCGAGTGATGAGTTGAAATGGTGTGGTGATAAGAGGTGTCAAGCGCACCGCCATGGTTACAGAGGCGCATATGCAGTGAACACATACAGTTCATATCTGATTGGGGACAAAGTCCCACCTCTTCCTCCAGCCTCTGCGTGCATGCTCAAGTGTGATAGTTGGTTCGCGGTGAAAATCGACCATGTTCCTCGCCAGGATTGGTCGGCTTCGACGGGTGAGGTCTCTTCCTCAACCCCAGCTTCGAGCCTTGGAGGATAGTGTATGAGGGGAACCAGCCACTTACAATCGCTATCACGATACCCGCCAACCCCATCTAAGCTAAGCTGCAAGGTCCCCTGGTCTTTTCACACTAGCCTCGGCGGCTACAGGTTCAATGATCTATTCCCAACCCCTGTTCATTTCAGCCGCCCCCTGCCTAGCGGCCCATGGCAGAGGGGTCGATTCTACCGGATCAACCGTGCTTACAGATGGAATCCGTTCTTCTTTCGCCAGCACCGTCCCATACCTTTCAGTATTCATCTCGTGGCTCTCTAGGACAATTACACAAATTGTATGTTGTCGAGCTATGAGAACCCTTATGGAGAACTGCGGTTCAAGGAACGACTAACCATCAGGCCCCTAGGACTCTGTGATGCGCCACTCCTATGGTTGGTTATTCAGCTCTCCCAATGTCCTAAGTAGGTCAAAGGGCACAGTAGTTAGAATTTAATTATCCTGTATGATATGGAGTAAACGTTTCCCAGCCCTTCCCTTCAACTAAAACATAGCATAGTTACCTGTCGGACGAGGATAAATCAGTCAAGTGGGCGGATTATTCAAGTCCTCCATATAACGCAAAAGGATATTCTGCGCACAAGTTAGACGTGATAATATCGCATAGCAGTCATTTATAGTCACGCTATTTTACATTTCATAGATCACTCACTCCTCGCCGTTTCCAATAAAACGCAACGCGTTCTCGAACTGTAGAAAGTACATACTCAAAGTATTCGCTGTAAAAGCTAATAAGGTGTCGTATATTGGCCAAGCTACCTAATTCTTACTACAATAATTCACTTGATGAAGCAACTGTCGGGTGAGGTTGCTCGGTCGCAGCAGAAGCTTTACCAGTTACAGCGTCACCACTAAGACCGCCATTTGGCATTGCCTCAATGTCAGAATCGTCCGTAGCGAAAACCATGGCCCTTGGGGTCTGAGCTGGGTTGAAGAATGATGGGGTGCTAGGGGATCGCTCTGGTGAGCTTGTGTCCCAGGTAGCTGCCGAGGAGCTGCGATCACTCTGCTCAAACACTTCACTAAAGTTTGAGGCGGGTGTAAGGATGCATTCTGACTGATCCTCTTGGTATCTCCTCAGCATCTCTAAGCCATCTAGGCCTTGAGCTGATTGAAAAATTTCCTGTTCCGGGTGTGCGCCATTTGAGAAGCGGGGAGGATCAGCAGAGTGGCCACGTTGAGGCAAAGAGTCTACTGTTAAGCGCATGGGAACACTCTGAGCGCCGTTCGAGCTTGATCTTCCATGCACTGGACATGTTGGACAAACTATAGCTTCGAATCTCTCGAAATTGTCTCCTCCACGTGATCGATGTCGGGACTGATGCCTAGTGGAGTTGTGACTAGAGCGACTTTGTCCGCGTGGCTCAGATTGCTGGATACGACTGTGGAGGACTTCATTTCGAGTAGAGTCTGTAGAAGGCGAGCGGAGTGGTGATTTGAACGCTTCGCGTGATCGTTCGTTCTGAGGGAAATCTCTAGGTCCTGGTGGGCGACCACGGCTTGCGGCTCTGGAGCTGGATGGGATTGAAGCGGCGTCAGTGGTTGCAGAACCATGTCTGTGGCGGCCTATTCTCCCCCGAACTTTGACTCAGGCTGGCAATCGAGCCTCTTCGTTGGTCATTGCCTGATGGCGATATCGATCCATGCTTCCCCTTTCCGCTGTCTGAGAGAATACTCGGGCTTGCAATGATAGGTATCATGATTCCATCCAAATTCGAGTCCGTGGACTTTTGGTGGGTATGGCGACTGCGGCTGCGAGACTTTGTTGTGAGCCGCTCATCAATCGAGTGTCCAATTGGAGATTCTCGGTAGTATTCATCTGCACGTGAAACTCGAGAACTGGAGCGCCGAGTCCTTGGTTGTTGTGATACTTCTTTACCGGAGCTTTCATGGTACTCATTTGAAACCCGAACTTGTTCGTGCGTCCTAGAATAGCTGGATCTTTCGGACTGGCGTGAGGTGGTTACGGACGATACTGTCTTTCCATATTCAGATTTGATCCCCTTTTGTGAGATCAGAGATGAGTCCGAGATAATTGTGCCATTAGTCAAGTTCGAAGATGTATTGCTCATGGGTGTCTGAGAGTCGATCCCCCTCGAATTGTGAACAAATGCTGCGAGCTTGCTGCCATCCCTCAGCGTATCTGTGCTTTGGGGGCGCGGCTCGGCCTTTATATTCGTCCAAGGGAGCGCCCCTGGCTTCTTTCCAATTGGTGTCTCTTGAACCCAGCTTGCCGAAGCAGGCGTGGCGATAATAGTCTCTGATGGGTTCCAAAGCCAGCGAGCTGTTTCAGACATTGAATCCAACTCTGACTTTGGGCTTGGATAGTTATCTATGTTTGGTAACGTAAAATCGTTGCCATGCAGTTGACTTCTTAGCCTCGAAAAGCTTGATGGATGTGCAGTAGGGATCGCACTGTCCGGATAAGGGGTGCTCTCTTCTGGGGGACGATGATTTGATGTCACTGTTCTAGCCGACGCACCAGACATCGCAGAGTCAATAGATTGGATTGACCTATCGGACCTCAGAGAAGTAGCGGTAGGAGGCGATCCTTGTGGACTTTGGTGTATGGTGGATCGTGGCGATTCAGGGATGATGAGTCGTGGTCGAAGAGCCTGGGGAGTTGGACTGGGAGCTGAGGGTGTGGGAACGCTGAAACCCTCGAGCCCTGGAGAGCGCAAAGAGTGGTAATTCTGGAGATTAAGCTGCTGAGGAAGTTTTGCGGTTGAGCTGTGTATTTTTTCGCTAGGTGGCTCCTGGTAAAGTCTTGAGCGCAGTGGGAGTTCTCGGTTGATTGGATGAGCAGCGACCTTAGGTTGCAATGATGCAAAGCCCCTATCCTCGTGAGCTTCAGGTAGCTGAGTACTGCCGTGTTGTTCAGTATGTGCAGCAGGCTCGGTCGTTTTCTGCTCGGCAGTGTTATTGTCTCCATCTTGTTGTTCTTGCTCCCGAGGCTTCCCACGCACTTCGATTATCGCGCTACGGCCTGTCTCAGGTCGTTGTACCAATTTGGCGTAAGGCTTGTCATTTGTGTCCACAACGAGCAGTTCTCTTTCTCCTCGTCCCAAAAGCCCGTAGACCCTGACCTCGCCATCCACAATGCCAACGACGGCACTGGTACCGGCATATAGGACTTCTTCCTCGTTGCCACAGCGATTGCAGAAAACAACAATGATCTCTTCTCTGGTATCTTGGCGAATAAGCGGCTCAAGGCGAGTAACCCAATATGTCAGAGTCTCAATGTCAGGCTCATTAGGCATGCGTGTAAACTTGCGTGGTTCCTCTCTTGTCATCCACGCCATCGACACGATGACCAAGTTGGACCCGGCCTCCAGGACATGGAAGGCAAACTCAAATGCATCCCACGGCGCTTCATATTTGTATGGGCTGTTGCATCGTTAGCCACATCTGATTTAACTGCTGCTGAATGTTGTACGCACTTGAGGTCCATGCCTTTGCAATTGTTAGTTTCGGAGGACTGACTGAATTTAATAAGGGATAATACTCACAAATACCTATTGAAGTGTTTCCAAGGCCAGTGATGTAGCCTTCGAAGAATCCTTCGTCACCTTCTAGTGCCCATGATTCGTCGGTATAGTACAGGAAAGATTTGCGATAGTTGGCTATTGTCTCGCCTTCTGAGTTTACGACGATAGTGGAGTTGTAATATTCAGGATTTGCCGGCCAATGCGCAGAAAGATCGACTTTTTCGGGGTATCCCACAGTTACGACGCAGTTATGTTTGAGAGCGACGGTCCGGGCCCAAAGAGACGTGATGCCGGATCCAGAGTACTCGAGAAAGGGTGCGATATCTTGTAACGACTTGAAGTTGTACCCTTAAAAATTGTCAGCGGATCACGCAATCAACGGGATTCGTAGCATACCAGAAAATGCCAGCTCAGGTAATACAAGGAGATCAAGATCGTCTGGGTTCGCTTTGGACAGAACTGAATCCGCGCGGTTCAAATTGTTGTTCACATCTCCCACCTGGGGCGCAAACTGTAGACACCCAATTCTCATCTCAGCAACGTTGAACGAAGTCCAACCCCGCAACGGCAACACGTCTCCTCCGCCCAGAGAAAAGCAATCGTGGTAGGCCTTGAAGCCTTAGGTAGCTTAGGAAGCCGGCAATACGAAACCGCAAGAAACAATGAAACGACGAAAATGAACCTGAAAGGAAGTATACCGGGTATAGAATGCAGATGAGGAACCAACACAACCAACAACCAACAACCAAAACAGGGGACGGACCGGGCGAATATGGGGAAGCAAGAAGAATCGAAGTGCGATAGAAGCAATGCAATGGGTAAGGGCCCTGTCCGGTATAGTCTATTGGGCCGTTTCTTGGGAGGCTGGGATGCACCAGTCTGCTGGAATCTCCGGGGCCTCTCAGCGCCCGTTGCGAGCGACAACTGTAAGACAAGCGGTAGTAGTGAGGGGTGATGATGCCATGCAGTGTATGCTCTGGCCAACTAATTCAAAGCATTAACCGCTGAGTTGAGCAGTCCTCAAGGGTATGAAACTCTTCACCCACATCCTTCCAGCTTCTCCTTGCCTCATTAAGCCCAGCGCGGGGCGGTCCGAAGGTTTAACTGGCCCACATATCAGCGCTATTGTTAAGTGGGTGGCAGCGTGACATGCTTTCACCAAAATCCACTTGAACATTTTGAGCCCGTGAGTTACCGGCATGTTGGGCGAGGAGTCTTTGAAGTGATTCTATCCAATCGCTTATAAGTTTCAGGGATCAATTTTGACCTCACTTGTCTGGATGCCATGTGTGTTGGTTCCTCATTTACGGTGTTGGTTCATCCATGAGATGGCCAACTGCAAGGGCCACCACGATAACCAGGGTTTACGTGATCTACACGGAGATTTTATGTCAAGCCCTAGTATTTCGCTCTATAGAACCAACAGCCAACGGCTAACATGACCCCTCCTGCCCTCTTACAAAGGAGATTTTATATGTGTATGTGCTGTATATGAAGACCGATGCTTACCATACTACTTCAATGCATGTTGTCAACGGTAAGGTAGTATCAAACGGGCACCAGCACAGAACTTAAGCAAGCTGTGTAACAAAA
Source organism: Fusarium sp. NRRL 29148 (assembly GCA_013759095.1). Lineage (NCBI taxonomy): Eukaryota > Fungi > Ascomycota > Sordariomycetes > Hypocreales > Nectriaceae > Fusarium > Fusarium sp. NRRL 29148. Next base: position 33,478 of record JABSTL010000529.1, read on the forward strand.
CCTTGCTCGATGAGAGAATGTGCTGTAAGCTACGGGAGTATCTACCGTAGTACGGCATATCGCTGCCGTAGCACTGAGGCCGGACCAATATTTATACAGACCCAAAGCAACTATCAGAGCATCAGTCTCCGCGGGTTTTTATGATGGGTTGACGAGTAAAACTTCCCGTCCCTGTTTAATTGACTTTACCCTGAAGGCTCAGTTTGTTAGTACGTTGCGAGCACTGTAACCATTGACTCTTGATTACGGTCTCTCTATATGAGTAACGTCGCTCTCGCGTATGCGACGCTCTTACCCGGGCTTCTAGTGGCAATGGGTTTCCTCTGCAACCATTCGTCAACCAATCCTCGAACTCGTTAGTCTAGGTCACTTGAACTTGTACACTCATGATGTTCACCGGCGAGGATCCGAGCTATAGACATCCATTGGCGCATACCAATTTAAGATGGACCACGTGTAACCCAA